>VDFB02305433.1:0-28772 GCA_007258455.2 Sequoia sempervirens | reverse complement strand
AAAAGATACTATTTTTAGGAAATTTCTAAAAATAGCAGTTTTCCTAAAAAGTAGGGATGAGAAACTGAGATTTGGGTTTTGTAGATTAGGTCGCTCTGAGCAGACCCAGATCGTCAGATTTTGGAAATTTTACGTTTTTACCCCTCATGCAAGACATGCACACCCAAATTTTGACCTTTTTGACAAATTCAACAAGACTTTTACTCATTTCTTCAAATTGTCTAAGTGTAACAAAATTTTTAATTTGGGGTACAACAGGTTGTTCGAGGGGATAGATTGAAAACAACGTTCACCAGAAAGTGGGTAACTTTCACTTATAGGAGGATGTTGTTTGGTTTAATAAATGCAAGCGCCACATTTCAGCTCGCCATGGACATTTCCTTCAAAGACTTAATCAGTAATCGTATTATTATCTACATGGATGATCTTATTGTGTTTTCCAAGAATAGGGGAGATCATATTTTGAATTTGAGAAAAGTACTTGCAAAGATATGCAAAGCATGGGATATCGCTAAATTCCAAGATATTATGATCACATGTTTTTATACTATGATCGCTATACCCTTCATTTTAATACTTCTAGTCAACCCTACTAGCATAATCCTTGCAAAAAAATCACTACAGCCCCTTGGCACAAACTTTTTCCTTTTTGTTCATCTACACATCCTTTATTTCCTACCTTCCAACTACCCCCTAATTATATTATCATCAATTTTTTTGGATATCTCTGCAACATCTCTTGGTCTACATAACACCATGTTGCCTCTTTCCCATTTGATAACATATTCTTCTCATCTCCTACATATTCTTCCCCTTTCTGTCCTTTTCTCCTTTTTTCCCATAAGCCAACTTCCATCATCAAAATATAGCAATACATTGTTGTTTAGTGGCTCCTACCCTCCTATTAGGAGACGGTCTTCTGCAAATGTCCAATGCCATGAATGATATACACATCTGATGCCATGTGGCAATGGTTAGAGAAATCCCCTTGCTAGTCAAAGGGGCTAAAAGGTTTCTTAAAGCCTTGTACAACATTCTATTAAATGCTATATGTTTTAAAAAAGTACTTGAGAATTGAATTCAATGTGCTATTATTCGCCAAAGATTTGCATGGTGGATAATGGAAGTCTTCAAGAGCGTCCTACAATTCTTGCAATCCTCACTTAACAAAATGCTAGTCTTTGCTAACTTGTAGGCTTCTTCAATGAAAAACATGGCTTCTATGTATTGGAAAACGACATACTTAAATCTTTAATCAACAATAAATGCATCCTATTAATTAAAAAGTTGGGTTCCAAGTGGTATAATGATAGATCTTGATTTCTTCTCCTTCAATATGACGATTGTCTCTTTTATCAAGAACTAAGCATATTGATCAGAGTGGACATGAACTTGTTGGGTTAAACCTATAGTAGTAAGGAGCCTTGTTTCAACAATTTTTTGAAAGAGTTTGCAAAAGAGAACCAAGCAATCACTATTGCATGTTGCAAAACTAGTTCTCTTGAAGCTCTATTTCATTTCCTCATCAACTATTTCATCATATCACAGTGTCAAAAGGGAAGAACATATTGAAAATTTATGCCAATAAAAGTATCATAGCTCAATATATATATTTTGATTGCATCTTAAACCACTAAAATCTAGACACTTATCATGAAAGCTAGGGTGACAGGGAAAACCTTGGCTTCAGAGTGAGCCCTTGACTTTTGTTCAAGGCTGTAAATAAAGCCCAAGGATAATGCAAATATCACAACGAAGGTGAGGATAGTGAAAAAATAAAATGTATGAGAGGAAAACAACACACAATGTCAAGACCTAATCTTATTGTCATCCTTCTCAAAATAAGGGCATTAAATAGGATAGTACAATTGGAAACCAATTTCAATGGCCTATGACAATTGATGATGAAGAAACCCTAGTGGTCCATGATTTGAAACCACAACCATGATCACAACTTGTGAGTAAGCCCACCTTGGTATGTATTTCACTCGATGCTTTGTTGAGGCCCCCCTCAAAATAGTCCCACTCATAACTAACCCTTCTCCATATCGTTGACCTTTGAACCTGGCCTCAACTTGCAATTACTCTTGCCAAAATTTATGCTTTGTCCCTTTTTTTCATAACCACTTTCTATTCTGCACAAACTTTCCATTCATTGTTGCACTACAACTCACACAAAAAATGGCTCAACCTAGGAGAGCTCATGTTAGACAAGGTGAAATACTTGTATAGTGGGTTGTCCTCTTCCCCCCCATTGCCTGCAAAACAATACAATCCCATTTCCAAGGGAAACACCAAGCATCAAACCAACACAAAATTTGCAAATAATAATGTTGCCATGCTTAAGGCCATCAAAATTTTGGAATGAACCATTTGAGGCATGGAAAAAGAAATAAGAGAGTGGATTGAATCCCTTGTCCTACACAATGTCCTCCTTGCATGCAATTGATATGTACACTACGTATTAGTGGTCATTGAGGCTGACCCACGTAGGGACCCTGCAAAATGTTGGAATGCTAAGTTGATCCAAGAAAGAAGATACAATATGCCTTTACCAAAGCAACAAAGGAATGCTCTCATCCAATGGCTCAACACAAAGAAGTGCCTTCCTTGATCCATCATCCCTAACTAGATCCTCTACTACAAAATGGACCCACAAATTAGACAGAGAACCCCTCATAGGGTTTAGCAGTGGATCTGGAGGGCTTCTACATCAAAGTGGCTAAGGATGCTCAACCTAAATTTCCTTATTTTGACCAGCCTTAATGGGAGTTTCAACTTGTTTATCTCTGGAGCACCTACTTTTGCTCAAAGAGTTGAAAGGAAAGTCACTCTCTAGATACTCTCTTTTATCTTTCTCTATTGCCATCTACTTGTTGATGCGGATGTTAGTCGCACACCAACAGGATAAATCGTCCTCCTTTTGCAATTAGATAAATCATCCTCCTTTTGCAAGCAATTTGTCCTCTTTTCACCACAAAATCGAATTGCCTTTTGACTGTAAAATCTCTTCAAAAATCTGCCAATGATCTTCAAACCAAATCCTCCAAATTTGGCCCTTGGCCACAAAATTTGCACAATGTGAAAGATTGAAGTATCTCTCACTCCAATCCAGCTAGGGTTGGCATTGCACAACTGAAACTGGTACCTTAGAGTCTTCAAACCCTCAGGCAATGAAAGCATTCAAACTATCTTTCTACCACACAAGTATGTAAGAAGTAATAAAATCCAAGTGTGCTTGAATGACTAGCAATGAGCTTCTTATATACTTTTTCTAACCCATCTCCAAGAAGCTTCTAGAAAATAATATTATTTTATTACTTAAGTGACTTTATGATATAATATTTATTTAAAGTCATTTTATTAAATTAATTAAATATAAGGCCACCATGTTGGAAAACCAAACGTTGGAAAACCAAACCAGACATTGGAAAACCAAACGTTGGAAAACCAAACCAGACGTTGGAAAACCAAACTTTATGTTGGAAACCCTTACAATTAATTAACTTAATGATTTCTCCTTATTGCTCCAAATCAGGGAAATGACATATACCAGCCAAGGTGGATAGTCTCACCACTGAAATTGATCTTCTCGAAGAGGGTTTCTGTCCTCCAGAAGGTTGTTGTAATGTCCCCTCACTAGGCCTAGTTAGTTGGAGATTGTTATCTTATCTATCTAGTTCTTGTAGGCTAATGTGGTTGGTTAGGGAACTCCACAGATCTTGGAGCCGTTGTAGCTTTGTTCCTTCAAAATTTTCATGGCTGTCTTTGAGCTTGATTTTTAGTATGTTTTGCAATGATGCCTTCAGAAGTGTTTTCGGTCTCGTGGCTTGAGCTCCAGATTTCTTGGAGTCCATGTCTATTTATAGTAAGTCACCGTTTCAACTTTAGTCATGCTTCTTCTTCTTCAGGATCACCCTAACACATCTAGATTTGGTATCCGGTGCTCTATTGTGGTTTTTGTAAATTAAGCAAGTGATTTTAAATAAATGCTTATAAAATAATATTTTTTCTAATGTTCTCACTTAAGCATTTATTAAATATTGTAAGGTGACTTTATAAGAGTGCTTAGGGGACATAAGGTAAAGATTAAAAAGTGAAGTTAATGTTTTTTTTTAAAATGTTGGCATCCAAATGGGAGTTATAAGGGATTAAAATTAAAGTAAATTTTTTAATTCTCAAGAAGGGCATGGGAGTTATGGAAAAAAGAATAAAAGCGTTTTGAGCTCACTTTTCATGCTATGTTGGAGAATTTATGGAGAACAGGATATTGCTGGTTGAACGGTGTTCATCCAAGGGCTTTGTGAAGACAAAAACCTTCATAAAGGACATCAATCACAAAGGTGAAAGATCCTTCTTGGTTGGTTTGCAGGTGGTTTCACTTAGGAACTACACACAGGCTTCATTGTTTTTGATTTTCAGATTGAATAGACGGGTTTAATTTAGAATTTTGTGAGGTCTTGCTAAGCAAGACAAACTTGTGAGTTTTTGGTCTTAGCACTAGGTAATGAAGTTATTGCAGATTTGGTTAATATGTCAACTAGGCGATGAGTTTTCAGAGGTCCATATGAGCCGATAAATAATATTTGAGAAGGCGCTATAAGGGTTTTAACTAGGCATTTGACTTCGAATGGAGGTGTGGAAAATGAAGTTGCATGATGGTCAATTGAAACAACTCCTGCGGTGTTTGAATCTGACCCTCTGAATTTCTGTGTGTTTTTTTGTTTATTTGTTTTTGATTTTGATGCCGGAAAAGAAAATAAATAAAGAATAACAAAACGGAAGGAAAAACATAAACTGAAAGCAACCCAGATGATTTTTATTAATTTGAAATGAAATTACATCATACCCATTTGCTGATTTTGACTGTCATAAAGTTCTGATTTCTGGACCAGCCACCTGGAGAACTAATGAAATGCACACCTAGCCTGAAGGATATGGAATGTTGATGTGGGTATCTTTTCAAAATGCTTCTTCACCATGGACGCCCAAGATAAGACTCAAGCAGATTGCAAAGTGACCACTGTTTATTTATTTGTGGAGGCACATCCTCCAAGATGTTACGACTGTACCTGCAGCTCACATGTGCTAAGCTGGGAGAGCTCCAATCTGATCTAAAAGCCTGAAAATCCTTGCAAAAGGTGACGCCTAGGCCACAGAGAGCAAAGGAGAGAGTATGGATTGAGGTAGGAGACCCAAAGGCCTTGGAATAATGAAATCTTTAACTCCAATGTGCTGGTTATTAACTGATAATCTGCAACTAAATAAATTAACAAACCCTTGTTCCAGATCTGCCATGCAAATCACAAAGACCTGATTTATTCTTCTAAGCAATACTCAATTTTATGCTCAATTGTTGATCCCTGTGTGAGACCAATCAAGTAGGATCCTTGGACGGTCTTGCATGCCTGTAGAACCTGTTCTAAAAGAGGGCATCCATCCTTAGTCAGCCATGGAAGACAACTTGTAGTAGCAGCTCCAAAAAACATAATATTCTCAATGATGTGAATAATGAGCCAACCCTTGCCTTAAGGAAAAAAGACGCCACTTTTATAGGGTTTCAACTTTTGAAAAGTGAAACGCGAATATCTTCTCATGAAAATCAATGCCACTTTTCAAAGCTCTTTATAATTTAATATTAAAACATTTGCCAAAGTGACTTTTCACTTAAATACTTCATAAAGTGACTTTTTACTTAAATATTTCATAAAGTGACTTAAGATATTCTTTCAATAGTCACTTTCACTTTATAACATTAAATCACAAAATCACTTAATAATAGAATATTATTAAATGACGTGATTTAATAATTCCATAACTCCTGGCTCGAATATCCAAATGATCCCCCGAGAGTGTCCCCTAACCAAGATCAACTGCAAGTGTTCCATCACTGACCTGAAATGTCACTTACTAAAAATAGTAAATAGCAAGGACAAGTTCTGAAAACCCTCAGAAAGATTCCCTAATCATCCCGTTAGCCTACGGGAATTGTAGTAATAGGCTAGCCCTATTCCTCGAGCCACTGGCTAGGAAGTGGACATTACATCGATGCTCACCATAGTTGGGCGTAGCATCTACTAGTGCAAGTCGTGGGTTTTACAGAGAGTTTGAGGAGATATATGTGTTATTTGCTAGTCATGGCATTTTACTCAAGTTGGTTGATTGTTAACTATACTTAGATTGTTGTTGATATATGGTCGTTGCCCCTAGTAGACCGGTGATAATATATTGAAGGTCACATACTCTATAGGGGTTGTGAAAATTATTATGCAGATCAAGTGAGTTTGGGATAGTTGACCCATCACATTGCTAGCCACTTTCTGTTTGTGCTTGGGTGTGTAATTGGAGGCTATGGTTGGTGTTTAGGAATGCATGTGGTGGTTGGAAGTATCCCTGATAGCATAGATTGAGACTAGCATTTAATTATCTATAAACTCTACAGACCAAGGTCATGGGTCACATTTAGTTTGTGGAGCTTCCAGATTGATCCTATAGGCAACAACCATTACCAAAGTTAAATATTGAAGTATTCCATGTTGCCGGACCTCTCAAGGGTGCCCCTAGACTGAAATAAAGTTAGGACATAATAAGCATTAATACCTTTGTATTTTGTGCATTGGAAAACAATATAATGATATAAAACTACTGTTTTTATTATTCATTTCTAGTAGTGCGGTCCTCATTTTATTTGCAAATGCCAAAAGTAATGTGAATGTTATATGGGATCTTGTGAAATCCCTATCATCATATCAAATCAAACATCAGAGACAATTTCTTCATACACATGCAAACTATTTGAATAAATGCTCATTGAAGTTAAGTACAAAATTTGGTGAAAAAATTAGGGGGGTGTTCCTATAGCTGAGATGAACTGAGTTCAATCCCCAAACCACAAGGGTCTCACCAGAGAAAAATGTGATAATCTACGTATTGAAAATGAGCTCACAAAACTCCTTTTATAACATTTTTGGAAGCTTTCCAGAAAATATAATAAAAAATCACTTTATAAATTAAATAAGCCTTATTACCCCCAAAAGTGATTTATTTTATTATTTAATCATTCTTGGCACTTAAAGTCACTTTATCAGTGTCTGACATTTAAAACTTTCAATTCTCATTCCAATGGGCTATTATTCCAAGGTGACCATTCAATTATTTTACTAAAATTAGCAACCTTAGTAAAAATAATTAAATTAAAGCCACAAATACACTTGAGTTGCGAAAATTGTTGAAAAGCATCGGAATCGAAATTTGATTGCATTGGAGTATTACTGATGATGAATAGTGAAAATTGGGCTTGATTGAGTGACTTACTATAAATAGACGCTCTCTCCAAGAATCTTGGAGAACACACCAAAAGTTGGAATTCACTTCGGAAATTGGCATTAGTGTCCTCAAGACTAATTGAGCTCATTGGCAATATCAAATAATCCCTTTGACAAAGTTGGCACTCATCAAGAAGGTTAGAGCCAATTGTAGTGCTAGAGAAACCAAAAAAGGGGACTTTATAGAACTATACTTCAGTAAGAGGATTGTCAAATCTCTAGTGCCAAAGGGAATTCAATGGAAGGGGTCAAGGTTTTGGAGTTTGGGGGAATGTAGTTAATGGTACTCTTGTAAGCGCATGTTTGAAACTTTGGTGCATAAAGGAACTTAAGTGAAATGTGCAAAGATTTGGGGATCGAAGTCTAGGGATGTAAAGGAAATGGTACTCTAGTAAGCATATGTCTGAAACTCCTACATATAAAAAAATTGAAGGCAAATATTCAGGGTTTCAGGGTTCAGAGGTGCTAGGAAAAAGGTACTTTGGTAAGAGAAAACTTGAAAGTTCAACAACTTGCACAAACTTAAGAATTTGAACAACACAACCCCCCACACTTAGACCTTTTGAGATTTTATCATTTTTGGAACATCCAGCACATTGATAGGCATATGGGGATGACAAAGGACAACACTGAGGCAATTATTGACTAATGGAAAACCCACTTAGACTCTCTCAAATCGGTTATAAATGGTGGCTTAATACATGGTAACTGCAACAAGGTGGACAAGGGCTTAAGATTTTCCATTTTGAGGCGTGTGGACCAGGGCTACAACAAATTGAAAGGAATTAATATTTGTGTATTTTTTATTTTTTACTGTGGTATATACATGATGTCTATATATTGTAATAAATAATATCTATGCTTTGTTACAACCTTCTAGGTTCATTTCTTTCCAGTGTTACCCCAGGTTTTCGGGATGGGGACGGTGAGACGAGTCCCCAAGTTTCCGATTTTTGAGGCCAAATTTGGGGACGACGGGGGGATGGCTATATAAAATATAGGGAAAATTTAAAATATATAGGAAAATTTTAAATATTCATGTGAAAACATGGATAAAGCATGCATAATATACATTATAGAACCTTAACATATAACATTTTTGTTCAACATTCTTTGTCAATACTCAATACGCATTGAAAATTCAGAATTAACATACATGAATCATGATACAACCTCCAAGTTATAATTTATAAACTTATATCAAATTACATAAGGTTATTTCCAGCTCGCAAATTGGGTGAACATTTGTGATTACAGTGAAGATTGTTTCACCTAGGTTATTGACTACTTGGCACAAAACTATAATGAATAGTTGAGGCGTCTGAAGGCAGAATTATTGTAGTTTGGTAGGAGTGTGGACTACTGGAAGTAAATTCAATATTGGTGTATTGTCTGATATGGATTTGAGCAGTTAAATGTGGGGACAATTGCTGCACTCAAGGAGTTTTGGGCATCAAATTGCCTTAATATTCAGCCTATTTCCAATTGTGAAGAACTGTTTAAAAAGGTCAAAATCCTATGTCTGTCTCTAAAACCTGTTAGTGAACAACAAGCAAATAAATTTAAGTTTACACACTTATGGAATAAATTTTTGTTATTTTTATATATCTCTAATAGAGCAGCAAATATTTATCTTGTGAGTGTTACAAATATTGTGAAAGATATATGAAAATAATTTAAACAAACAACTCATAAACCAAAAAACTGAAAACTATTATATATATATTTTTTTAATTTTAAAACATGCTTTGACGTGGGGGACGGTTGAGGGACGGCTCAAGTGTCCCCTGGTTGTCCCCAGGACTGTCAACCACTCCCCTTTCCCCCTTGACCATTTCCCCGTTTTGGGGACGTTTCCTAGCTTTTGAAAAAAAAGGGGACACCAAGGGACCGTCCCCCAGCTGCCCCCCTGTACCTGGGACGTCTCGGGGACAAGGACGGGCCATTCTAGGGGGGGGATGCGTCCCTGAGTTTCCTTGTTTCTTTCTTGTTTCTTGGCCAACAAACTAAAGGATTTAGTAGGCTGGACTTTGTCGGTTGGAACAGACCCAATTTTCTTTATGGACAAAATTATCGAATTCAGGGTTGACAAGAATGATATTCTGGTAATGTTTGACTTGTTATCTCTTTGTGTGACACAAGAGAAGCCATTAAGGTGGCAAACAACAATAGAAATTGGGAAACAAAATTTCTTGATTGTTGTTTTTCTAGATTCTAAAGCTTCAAGGAGGGTGAATTGTATGAACTGACAGAAGGCATTGCAACGGCATTGCCTTTGTTGCACAAGGGCACAAATTTGTATGATTGCTTTGAGAAGTTGGCCATATATACTATTCCCTCAAAATCAAAGTGATCACTGTGATTTCTGGATGAAACTATTTCAAAGTGGTCTTGTGGAAATGGGAGGATGACAGAAGTCTGAAATCACAATAGAGGAATGAAACAACTCAGTATGGACAACAAAAGTACCAAAATAGTCTTCCCTTCGTAGATGTCTTAGTTTCTATGCTTGATGTTATGTTGACCACTGAGTTTATTGAATAACCAAAGAAAAATTCTTAAAACATAAATGGTCGACAAGATGCTGACAATGTAAGAGAGCTTGCATGGCCTTTCTGCTTGAACGATTGCAGTCCTTAGTATTGTAGTGGTTTAGCCAAAACATAAATCCCCTAACCTTTTTTCTTATGTTAGGATATATCTGCTAATCTATTAGTATTTGCAGCAATAAATGATAAGTAGACCATATTTATAGTAGCTGGTGCATTCTGATGTCCATGGAATCTCACTATCAGAAATCACCAGAAATAGGCTGATTACTTGCTGGTACATTCTGTATGTTAAGTCAGAGAAGATTGAATGAAGTATCAGAAAATGAGCTAATTTAATTGATATTTATACATGTTATGCAGTTTCATTTATTAGCAGTTAGATAACATCAGTAGGTTAGCCAGACCACTATACAAAGTAGTAAGCAATAAACGAATTCATTCTCTAGTGAGGATTGCGCAACTGGTGATAACAAGGTTGTAGAATAATTCAAAAAATTGACAATTTAAATGATAGTGTTTGTAAATCCTTGAGAAGGTTTGAACTTTTTTTCGTTACTTATCCTAATATTTCTTCTAGCATTTTCCTGTAGGTTTTATTCCAAGTTTTGAAAATATAGTTGATGGACTTTCAGTAAACTTTAGTTCTTCTCAGGATTTTAACACCTATAAGAAATATGTGCTGTGATTGAAAAGTTATTTGTTTTCTTCTATGCTTTGTAGCTAGAGACTGTGTTCTTGATATATTTTTAGTAATTGGTTGCAGTGAACTTGTAGTTCATTGTACTATTGTTTGAAAAACTCACAAAAATCAGCATAAACCTTCGTGAAAATCCACACGTGATTTCTTGCACAAGAAGCCCTCAAATCTGCAGAAGAAACCCTTCGATTTCTTTGAAAAAAATCGGCTAAAAACCTTCTCCACGAATTTTCTGAAAACAAATCCGTCAAAAACTTTCCGGAATAATTTTTCAATTTTCTGGGTTAACCATTAACATTTGATTTAAAAGAAAAACTGATCAAAAACATCTAAGAAATTAAAAAAAAATCCTTAGGGATACATGAATTTTTATTACTAAAATATTTGCCAAAAAAGTTTGAGCCTAAGCTCTAATACCATGAAACAATAATTGATATTTGATATTCGTTATTTACAAAGGAGAGGAATACTCCTTATATAAAGAATTACAAGATGATGTTTCTAAAAAGAAACAATCATTAATTAAATCAAACCAAAACAGATAATGGAAAGCTATTAAAACAAACTAAAACAGAAACAAAAGTTACTAAAAGCTAACTGAAACAAACTAAGTTAACTAAAAGTAAACTATCGACTAACTAAAAGCTAAGATGACCATTAAATATTAGAATTAATATTTTTTATAGTTTTCTTCTATGCTTTGTAGCTAGAGACTGTGTTCTTGATATATTTTTAGTAATTGGTTGCAGCGAACTTGTATTTCATTGTACTATTGTTTGCTTGTAGGATGGAAGGATCATGAAGTGGGTACATTCAGCTGCAAACAGTTTAGGCTATGCTCGAGCTGATTTCTGGTCTCCTGGTCAGTCTATACAAGGCTCTTTCACTTTTGGGTCTTCATGTTTATCCGAAAAGATTTATGTACAGGTTCTGGAAAAGGACATGGATGTAAAGAAAGTTGCAGATATTCCTATGGCATTACAGAAGACTAGAAGAGATGAAGCTACAATAGCTGTTGATCTTGATGGTGCAATTATGGTTCCAGGATCTAAATGTAAAAGAGGTATGGCATTTCTAAGCGCGTTAACTTTGCTTGTTTCAAGGTAAATTTCCCAGAGATTTTCCCTTCACAACTCATTAAGCAAAAGTTAAACTATTGTAGGTGATGTGACCCGAAAATGCACTTGTTTGCAGTGGCACTCATGTTTTGAATGGTTTGTGTAGGTAAAAGGAGCACAACCGTTGGAACAATATTGGATAAAGTAACATCAGTAGGAGAGTTAACAGAGGTGATTAAAATATTTTATGCTCCATTTTATCCACTAAATTCTTTCCAAACTAGGCATGAAACTATGTGATGAAGCTTGGTACTTATGAAAGGGTTCCACATCTATGATGTGTTAAAATATTTTAGAACACTTTGCACTGCATAGAGGCATGCTATGGATTACTTAAAAAAACAGCTTTGTTGCTTTGAATGAATAACTATGGATGTTAAAAGTATATTCATAAATAAATATGTTTTGCTTCTTTATTATATCATTGCATGATGGCCCAAGATTTTGCCTTTTGTATTCAAGAAAAATTAGAAGAAAGTAATAAACATGTAGGAAATGGGTGGTGTTGGCATGCTGCTGATAGTCAAGCTTCCATTGTTCTAAAAATGTTGTTAAAATCTTAGGTAAATCCTTGTCTATGTTTATTGTGTTAATATTCTTACAGTTTTACTCTAATTTGATGTTGACTTGTTCTAGCCAATTGAAATATAACTTAAAGCATGTGCTAAATTTTAGTGTCATTGTACATTGGCTTTGCTTGTTTTTCATATCACTTTATCTTGTGGCATATCATTTAGTGCATTGTTGCATGGTGCATGTTGGTTTGATAGTAGGCAATCTTCTCCTAGTGGCTAAATTTCCTCGTGTGCTACTTTGCTTTCCCTATTTTGTGCCCACCGTTCAATTAAGCCTTCCTTCATGCCTATCATTGATCTTATTACACATTGTCTAGCATTTATAATAAATCCTTTGCATGTTGACAACATCCCATTGGTCCATGTTGGCTATTTGGTAGGCTTGGTTAAAAAAGTGCAACTCTTGTGCCTTATGCCATGTGGCATATTCTTACTTATCAACAGCCAATTTATGACTAGCAACTAATTTTCTTTGATGCAATTTTCAAAGGTCAGTCGTGTGTTGGACATTAGTTTATGCCATGACATGTGCTATGTGGGATGTGGTCTTTACAAAACTTGGTGCGCGAGACACATAGGCATTTACTCAATGGTCAAAGCAGTCAAACAAATGACACCATGGTTGTCTTATCTCAAAATTGACAAAGTTACACAGTGCCATGGGGGTTAATTGTAACATCACTAGTCGAATATTGTGCATCTGAGTTGTCAAAAGAGGTTTGTGTAGATTAAAATGATTGGCTAACGACTAATTCACTCCTAGCAGGCAAACAAAGTGCTTGTGCATTTACAAGAATTGTTGTGTGCTTGCCAATAGATCAAAAGGTTGCTTCAAGAACAAATATTAGCCATTGATCAAGTGTCACAATTGAAAGAATTTTACTGATGTGACTTCCATAAAAATAGGGCGGATCTGCCATTAACATTACTTTGTTCTTTTGTGCTACAAGTCTTTTCTATCAAATCCATAACAAACTAAATAATTTTTTTTGGCATGCCCTCAATCATTGTATCTTCTTGCAATGCTTACAAAGTCTTTGAAGCAAGGACTTTGGAAATGCCAATTGATGGAAGAAGAATCGCCTTTGTGAACAGACCAGCTGGAAATCAAATTGTTTGGAGGAGTTTGTTTAGTGCTCTATCTGACAAATTAAATACATGAATTAATAATGGAGATGACAATGCATACCAAATACATACGTAAAATATATCTTTATTTGTACATGAAAATATTACAAAAGAAGACCAGAGATGGTCAGCCAAGGATCAAAGTTGATCCGACTAGATCATACTACTCTCCTTCATGATATACAATGTATTTAAAGGACTTGATGGTTGCCAAGAAGAACACAAATGTCAACCAACTGATGCTTATAACTATAGTTGAAAAACTCAAACTCGACAATAACTCAACATACCCAAATTTTTTAAAAACTCGGGACTTAGCAAAAACTCGGGGAAAAACTCGGCAATAACCTGACAAATTTATTGAACATTTGAAAATACACATTTTTTAGAAATTGTAAGGATCGATAATTTCACTTACAAATTATAACCTTAATTGCCAAAATAATTCAATTGAATAAGAATTATTATAAAAAGGTGCAGAATAAGAGGAATAATCAAATTGCTTTCATCACTATATTCAAACGAAATGACGTACATCAATGAATCAAAGTATAATATATCAAGGCCGTGCCTTTATTAGATATGGCCATATAGGCTTACACCAAATTTATCATATCAGCATGTTAAGTCAAATATTGAAATATGAATTAAAGAAATAGCAAAATCATAAGTGCATCCACAAAGAAACCATAACACAGATTTTTCATGAGTGGAAAACCCTCGTAGGGATGAAAAACCACTCGTAAAAAGTGCCTCAATGGCTTAAAGAAACGCCTTGCCGGCTACAGTATCTTACTTGTTACATGATGATTTATAGTAATGATACAAGATGCCTCTTTAGCAATGATCACACTGTCTCCTGGACATGACCATTCACATTTTCAATACACTTTTCAAGATACTAAAGCAAACAATTACAGAAGCTCACACAGTACTTCTACATAACAGTTATCTCTTAACACATCCACATTTTATATCATAATATTCATAGAATTGGACTCTTAGCATATAAGTAGCCCACTTGTCTTGCACGAAGTCACAAGATACATTTTCTAGTTTCACCAAGGCATCATCTTGCATACAAATTTATGGTGATGTCAACTCTTTCATGAAACATTCTCAAGTATTTGCAAATGAGACAATTCTACCTCCTATGACCACTCAAGTAACACACAAGTACACTGGAAAACATAAGCATATCACATGAAGCTTTAAGAAGTAATCCTAGCATTGCTAAAATACCCACTTGTCCAAGCAATTATGACAAGAATGTTTACTTCATTAGTTCAAAGTGTTAAATTAGTGATCAGATCAGTGCACAGAAAATTTAACTCAAAAAATCAGATACAGAAACACAGCATATACCCTGGGAAAACCCTCCTCTTGAGGGAGAAAAACCCAGCAACAAAGATCTCTCTTTTGTATATAAATAATGGCAATAATTCTTTTTACAATGAGGCCAATACAAGGCCAATATCCAGCATCAACTCTAGATGCAATAACAGAAGATACACTGCCCTTCCTTGTAAACTGAATCTGCACTTAGAGAAATTCACAATCTGCTCTTGAAAGAATTCGCACTTCAATGAAGGAATAATGCGAACTTGCTTGATAATCAATCTGATATGAATAATTTAGATCTCCTTATATAGATGTCAATAGAATCAATCCAAAGGATGTGACCTTTCAATATACAATGTCGGCCTCATGCAAAGTCGTCTCCTCTTAAAAAATCGCGCCAAAAAGAGAAGTCGTCTGATTTAAATAAATCGCACCTCTTGAATAATAAATGATATTTGATAAATAAATAATGAACATTATTTAATGTTTGACTTCATTAGTAAATCGAAATGACTTCGTGCCTTTTGAGATCTTTATAAATTAGATAGCTTTTAGCTATAATCTAATTTCTTCAAGGAAAGATATCGCTGGAAGTTGCTACAACGCTGCATGTAAACATTAACACAAAGAAGTTCCAATGATAAGAAAATAATAATAATGTAAAAGAGTTAAGACTGCCTTATTCTAATAATATGAGAATCCACAAAGTTTGGGTTAAGTTAGTCTACAATTACACAATAAAGGGGATAGAAACAGAAAGCCTAACAACAACCACTGCTAATTTCTTTCAGAATCAGTACAGACCCATTGTAATGGCTAAGTTGGAATTTGAAAGTGAGATGTGACTAGATATATATTTTTAAAAACCAAAATTATCAGCTGGCAATTGATTTCAATTTATAATTTTCTCAGCATTTGTCTAAGTTGGTAACCAAAATGATAAGTTTTAACACTTTATAATAATCCTCAAAATTACCAAGAATGCAACTAATATTGGGTAAGTTTCCAAGCCATAATTAATTATTTTGATTTATAATACCTCCCTGAGTCAAACAGATTAAGGCTGTTTTCTTCTAATAATAATAAGAAATACTATTCAGTCAATCACAAGCTGGAAAGAACATAGAATTCAACTTACCTTCTGTAAAGCTAATTCACCCATTACTTAATAAAGAAGACAAAATCTGAAAACCTGGGTAGTGTTGATGTGTTTTTCGTGACTGCACCAACGCAGAATAAAGTCACCAACGGCTACCCTATTCTCTCTTGATCAAAGTATCCAGCACACTAAGATTGCTAGAGAGTTCGTGCGTTCCAACTCCAAGGTTCCTTCAATGCGAATAGTCTTAGTTGGTTCAATGTGATTTGCTGGTATTTCAAGGGGACTTACGAAATTGTTCAACGACAGAGGAAGGGGTTTTCACAATTCGACAGATTTGTCAATGAAGCACGGGTTTCCCTATTCTAACCATAAAGTATTGAATTTAAAATGGTGCAAGGTTTAGAGAGTCTAAATCTATTCTAAATGCGGGATATGGAGCTCAACTTCAGCAATCTTCAACCGGACTTCGCTTTGCCTCGCGTTGGACAACTTCCGTGGAGTCGGTGCAATCTTTGAGGGAGGTGACTAAAGATATTCAAACCACCATTTGACATGAAGATACCATCACAATGACGCATACCATCATTCAAACTGTGATTGAAGTTAGGTCCACAATGTTTCCAGTTGACCACACAAGGCGAACACACCGTTAGTGAGCCCGCTAGTGGTATGGATAAGCGAAGCTTGCCTAGATCAAACACCACATTCCATTATTGTTATCTACATGCATGAAATGAAAGTTACTCTACTTCAAACTACTATCTGAATCAGAAGGACGAAGAAACCTTGGTAGCTGCTCACAACAAAAGACAAAATTCACCATCAATGAAAATTCTTTTTATTGAGTGTTCACAACAATTTCTTACAAAGTTTTTAAAGGAAAAACTTTCCTTTTTCTTCAAACTATCCTATCAATCTATACTAAGCTACCTCTAAGCTATCACCTAGATGTCTCTCTATTCTAATCTCTACTGTCTAACTAGTACAAATGATGGGGGGATGCCTCTTTTATAGTTGGCCAAGTCCAATGGACGACTCAGATTACAATCGGCTGGATGGCCCAGATCGTGCCACCTCAGCCCTAAACAAGATTCACCCTAAAAACCGCCACAAAGAGGAGTGGGGCAATAAATGAGCAATTAATGGCCACCATCCTCTAGAAGATTCCCGTTTGTAAACGCGTTCACACTGTTCTTCTTTCTAGACTAGTATGGCAGGCAAGTTCTCGATCTGACTCCAAGGTGACAACTTCTTTCCCCTGCTCGACGATGATTTTCCTCCCTGTTGCCACTTGCTTTCCTGAGTTGTACGAAGCATGCTGGAGGACATCTTTTGGCTCATTGCCAGAGGACTTCAGACTTAAGAAGAATTCTTTTATTTTGTCCTTCAATCTCTCATGATATTAGCCTCCAATGCTTGAGCCCTCATCCCTTCCTTTACTCTGAACTCGAAATATTTTCTTTTCTTGGATTCGATTATTCCTCCTTGCCGCTCGTTTGACTGCGTCGGGTGCAACACTTAGCCGTTTCTTGCAGCTTTTCTTCTTTCATGTTTTGGGTGCAACTGAGATCTCATGGAAGAGCTCGAAACTCATGACTTTATCTCCCTTCGAAGGTTGTAATATCATCGTGCTTCCTCACTTCAAGTCATCATGCTTTGGTCTTGGCATTCATTATGCAAAAACAGACAAAAAGAAGAGCATCAAAACACGTCATGATATAAATTTACCTCACTTGCTTTCAATGTTCGAGTGATCTCTTCATCTGATAGGGTTCATCATTTTCCTCCAGCACAACTTTTTCCTTTAAATTCCTCTTGCCTTAGAATATTTCCGGATTATCATTCATCCCCCCTTAGAGCGCATCTAGAGACTTGAGCTTCCATTTTCATTTCACTAGCTGAGGCGTTCACTCTGATATTTCATCCAACTCTGGCTCGAGAAAATTGTTTTCATTAGGAACCTGATCAAAAATCATCTAGTCATTCAATTTCAAATTCATCCGCCCAGGCATTTTTATGTCAACAACACATTTTATTCCCTGCCTTAGAAATTTTTTCAAATTTTCACCAACCTGGTGCCCATCAAAAAATCCTCACCCCGAAGGCTTCGGCAAAGTGTGAAAGACCTTAAAATACATTCCTCATCGCAGACGTCGAATACCCAGAAGAAAATTCCCTTCAGAAAGCGTCGAGTTCATGTGTCTCCAAACAAAAGGGTACATTTAATTTTTTTTTGAATTTCAACCTTAGAAAATTATTTTTCATCAAATTTATTCCAATTCTTCATCTCTGGGCATATTTTCCTGCTCTGTCTTGAAAATCTTTATCATCTTCGTGAAGCTGGCACCTTTTGACATCCTCTCGCCAACCTACTCATGCCTTAACAAATTTCATTATCCCCCATCAGACTTAGGCGCATTTTCCTCTAGAGGAGGGAATTTAAATATTAACACTTAGAAAATATTATCACATTTCATGTCTTCAGTCTAAGCGCCATCAAGGGTCCAACTTTTATTTTTCACCACCTAGCTCAAAATAATTTCAACATGTCCTCCTTCTTAGTCTAGGCGCATTTAAGCCTTCATGCTTTAAGTTTGGATGCCTTGGAATATTTTCCAATTCTTACACCATTCAAGACACCTAAGAGAGGCCCACTCCACATTCTCCATACTTGGACGTTTCCAAAGCTCTTCACAAGTTAAAGTGCAAATCAAAGGGACCCACTTGAAGATTCCTCAAAGACCTCCTCCTTCTTGGGCGCATTTGCTAGGCTGGGCTTCAAATTTACAACACTTAGAATATTTTTCAAACTCCCTTCTTCACAAGTCAAGGCACATTTGGAGGGATATGCTTCAAATTTAGACACTTAGAAACCTTTTTAAGTCTTCATGAGTCAAGGGTGCACATAGAGGGGTTTACTTCAAATCTCCATGCCTTAGAAAAATTTCAAATCAACCTTTCTTGTCTAAGGCGCAAATCCACCCTTGAGCTTTCATTTTGTTGTACCCCAAAATTAAAATTTTTGTTATACTTAGACATTTTGAAGAAATGAGTAAAAGTCTTGTTAAATTAGTCAAAAAGGTCAAAATTTGGGTGTGCATGTCTTGCATGAGGGGTTAAAGCGCGAAATTTTCAAATTCTGACGATCTGGGTCTGCTCAGAGCAACTTAACCTACAAAACCCAGATCTTAGTTTTTCATCCCTAAATTTTAGGAAAACTGCTATTTTTAGAAATTTTCTAAAATTAGTAACGTTTTTTGGGTTTCTTTGGAAATGGATACTGTCAAAACTTTCTAAAAATAGAAAGTTTCTAAAAATAGAAAGTTGGTCCGACAGGGTCCAAACTGATTTTGATTGGTTCAAATTTCGTCCATATCAAGCTGGTGTAGTCAGAATTTCAAAATAGTCAGTTTTGCCCTTGTGGGTTTATTCTGCTTTTTCAGAAGCGTATCTGGAGCTCCGAGGTCATCAATGGAGGTCATTCGGCTGCCAGGCGTCAAAATCAACACTCAGGCGTTCAACAGAAGATGAAATGATGAACATGCACGGATAATGAAGAAGAAGATGAAAATGATGAAAATTTTTCTAACACCGCCGTGAATTTGGCTACTTCAGAAAAAAAGGGTGCCTCCATCTTTTTAGGGCACCGAACGTCGTATTCAGGGTTTATGCCTCCGCCATTGTTGTTCGGGCTTCTTTGTCGCCTTCGCGAATCTAATTCAACGGATGTAGTTATCGACATTACTCGGGCCATCCTAATCTCGACGGTCGTGGGAGATCCGCGATCAAGTCGTAACGAGGGAAAAAGTTGAAAATATCAAAATTTGACTAAGTAGCTCAGGATTTTGGGTTTCGGTGAAGAAGGGCGCCAAATTTTTGAAGGGCCTAATTCACCAAGTAGGGTTCAAGAATGGTGTTTGATCTTTTTCAAGATCCCCGCCAAATTTCGCTGATGCTTGTTCATGGTCAAGACGCCCGACCGCTTAACATTCTGCAGATTCAGATCGAAGACGAAGGGACAGAATGAAGGTTTCAGACTCGAAGATGAAAATCAGTAAAAATGGCTAAGTCTGGAGGAAGTGGGCGCCCCTGGTGAAGAAGGGCGCCCAAGTTTTCAGGGGTCCCAATAGACGAATTTGCAGACGAGTGTCTAACGAGATCTCTTCACAATTGATCCAGCTTTCCAACAAGATATTCAGCACGTCAATTGGATGTCGCAGTCACTAGATCTGAAGCACCAAACAGAGGGTCCGACAAAGGCTAAAAACCAGGGTTCAGAAGCAGCATAGAAAAAGTGTAAAAATGACTAAGTCTGGGTGAAATGGGCGCCCCCAGCCAAGATGGGCGCCCAAACTTTTGAAGGGTTAAAATTCACTTTTTGGCGAAATCTTTTCCACATTCCCCTCCTTATTCTTCGTCACTCGCGAATGAGCTTCCGAATCCATCGGGCCTGATTCGACGCTTTAAAACACCAAATGGGGACATTCTCCGAATTTTAAATCATCTCACAGAGAAGAGCACTGAAGAAATTGAAGATTAGAAAAATGGCTAACACTGTGAAAGTTCGGAGCCCCTCGAAGGAAAAGGCTCCCATGAATTCAGAGGTCAAGATCAAGTTTTTAGCCAAAGGCTCCTCCAGAACATCCTTCTCAGAATCAGTCTGGCTCCGCGATGAATCTTTCAGCTCGCCTGTCGGATCAATCTGCGAACGGGAAATCAGAGGCGAAGTTGGAGGTCGAAATGGTGAAAAGTTGAAAATGTCTAAATTTTGGTTAACACTGGAGGAAGTGGGCGCCCCTGGAGAGAAAGGGCGCCCAACCTCTCATGCCTTAGAGAATTTTTTGAGATTTTCAAAAGGTTTCAAAATTGCAAAGTGAGGGAAGATGGCGTCCAAATACATTGAACAGAGATTTTAGGGTTTTGAAATAAAAGCAAAACAAAGACAAAACCCTAAGTCTGTTTAACATCGTTCTTTTATTTTATTTTCATTATTTTTGCAGGTACCCTTCAAGGGAGAAAGTTGGAGCAGCAAGTTTGAAGAAATTTTTCAAGATTCAAGAGCATAGCTTGCTGGTTTCTCATCAAAATTTTCAGACCAGCAACTTAAACCCTTGCTTTTTCAAGCTTTTTCATCCAGAAGATCAAATTTTTCAAAGGGAAAGCCAAGGTTTCCAGTTTTCAATCATTTGGGTCTTTTCTCTTCAATCTTTTGAAGAATTTTTCAAGAACTTCATCAAGTTGCAGCAAGTGCTTTTATTTTGCATATCAGTGAAAACCTCAATGCATTCAAATTTCAACCATCTGGGTCCTTTCCAATCAGTCTTCTGAAGAAAACCCATATCGCAGCTTTTTTTCAAGAAAGTTCAAAATCTAGGGTTGGCTGCTTTTTCGATCAAACGTCAGGGTTTTGCAAATCTAATCAACTGGGTCCATTTCTAATCTTGTTCTGAACAAAACCCAGATGCCAACTTTTTTCGGGAAAAATTGAAGAAATTAGGGTTTGCTGCTTTTTCAGGCAAAATTCAGTGTATTGTTCCAAGGACTCAGAGATGGACGAATCAGATCAGCATGGAGGGATTGCACAGTTTGTTAATAATCCCTTATTTGAGGTTGATGGTGGTTTGATCTTTGAAGATCCACTCTTCGAGCTAGAAGCCGATCATACTCTTGATACTAGTTCTAGGTTGAGTGACAGTCATAGTGTTTCGGATCGTCCTCATGCATCGGGATTCCAAATAGGGCTCATGGAGGAGTTTAATAGTGTGTACACGGTGAGGAGTGCTTATAGTTTTGCCTTTGATCCACCTATACATGATTCATATTCGATGCACAGTTCTTGGGCGCAAGGTGATTCTCTTGGTGTAGTCAAGGGGAGTAACTCTTTATTGTGTCCAGAGTTACCATCTTCAGAAGATGGGACTAAAGGCTGCCAGTACCCGATTCAGCTGCGTGCGGGGGATTACTGGCAGGGACAACAGTCTGTTATCCATCATGCTGATAGTTATTCGACAGGGTTTGTTACTCTAATGCCACAAGGATTTCACACGGATACATGGTTACAAGGTGTTTACAGTGTCAGCGGACATGATGGATTTATTAGCTGTCACTTCCATGGGTGTTTTGGAGAGGCTGTAGAGAGATATTGTGTTGCGGAAGTTTCTAGATACTTTTATCTCTTCATGACAGATGGATGTGACTTCAGGTTGTATTGGGATTCGGGTGGTGATAGTTTTGGCACTGCAGTTTGGTTGGGTTCCGACAGGTTGCTTCACCATTTTCAGCATGGTGAAGTTGTGATCAGAGTTGCGCAACAGAAGTCAGAGGTTATCAGACATGGCAGACTTCCATTCTAGGTTTGGGACCCAAGGACTTTTTGCGTAGGTGTGTTTATGCTGGCATGCCAGGAGGCAGTTAACGATGCATGGGACATTCCACAATTCTTCTTTCAGGCCTTCCGAGGAGTGAGGTTTCTTCACAGTAATGATTAATTGGGGACAAGCAATTTCAAGGAGGGCGGACTGTAATGTCCCCATTATTTCGCGAGCATCAGAGTCATTGGATTAGCCTATTATGTCGATCCTCGTAGGCTAGTGGTTTTGGATAGAGGGTCACTTGAACAGGCACTTGGTCGGTTAAAGGCAGTATTGGTATTTGGAGTGTGGTGACGTGGTGAATTTGCGCGTTTGGCGCGTAATTGGAGCTTAAGATATTGATCATCACCATTTACTTCACTTACTCAGGCTTGGGGACCATGTGTCTATTTGTTAAGGGGTCACTTTATATTTTGCAGTTACTATTCACTGATAAAGTAAAAAAAAAGAAATAACTTAAGTGAATAGTGTTTTTTTTAATGAATAGTGTTTCAATGTAAAATTATAAAGGGAGAAGAGAAAGTTCGACCTCTTCATGCATGATGATATTTTGTTGAATGAAACTTGGGAGTTGGAGATTGTGGAAGAGAGAAACTAGGGTTTCTCAATTTCAGCAGTGGGTAAGCCTGGTTTGGGCTTGTAGTTAGAATTTATGCATCTGTAGAAACCCCTTGTTTCCCTTGTTTCTGAATCTGATTGAGTTTTTGTTTGTTTTTGCAGTTTTTGGTTGTTTAGGTATTTTTGAGCATAAAATGCAATATTGTGATTTTGAAAGAAATAAAGAATAAATTCAAATAAAATAATATATCTCTGAAAACGATGGATTCAATTGCTAATATGGATGCCAAGCAATTTATTGATCTTCTGAGACAATTACAATAATGATCCACTAACATGCAAATAGAAAGGCAATGATTTTATTTGAAAACCTGGAAATTGCAGCTTGCTGATAACTTGCTTGAGATGGTACGGCTGTATGAAATTTGTTCTTCTCCTCCTGTCTGGCAATCTCAAATGACTCCTGATACCCTAGCGCCTCCAAAGGTGAAAACTGGAAACCAAAAGGATAAGCGTTTTCTCCTAGATCACAAACTCGCCTTTTTATGACAGTACGGCCATGTACAGGTCTGGTACGGCCTGGTACACAGCAGCAAAGAATAAAATGTACGGCCCTTGTGGTAATCTCCAGATCCAAGAAAAATAGGCGCCTACTGTTGCAGACTCTTCTGGATGGTCAACTTCTCTGAAACCCTGAATGTTTATTATCTTTGATGCTCTGTAACTTCTTCTGAATGAAGAAATCTCTCAACTGGCAATAAATCAGGTGATATTGCACACCCTCTGAATCGCTCTCACTGGAGATGGCTCGTTCTCCAATGCATTCGAGACTGAAACCCTAAGTTTCTGTGCTCAGACCAAACTTGATCAATTTTCAATTCACAATATGACATAATGGCTCGATTTCCAAGGCAAATGCACTATATCCTTGAGAAGTGCGAATTCCACAATAATAGGGATCATTAAAATTCGACTTCTTATTCTTTTTAATATTTCAATAGTCTTCAATGTAATTTTTGATTATAAAATATAATCAAAATGGCCCCTTCCTGATGATGGCGACCCCCTTTACAGAAATCACTTAAGTTATAATAAAATATTATAACTTTATATTATAATGCTCCAATAATTAATATTTAATTAAATCAATTAAATATTAATATCTCGCTCAATAATCACCCTATGCTCGAGCCGTCTGAAGCTGACGAAAGAGGAAGTGATTCTGAACATAACCCATCCATACTGCTAAAAATAGTAGGGGTCCCACGCTGACTGCCAATAACTGCTAAAAATAGCAACTTATGCCAGAAGTGTCCGAACGAGCCCGAACGAAAGCCAACTGATCAAAACTGCCAATCTGAAGCTGAGTCAACTCCAACTAGACCCTCTATACAATCCATCAGCCTACGAGGGTCGCATGATAGGCTAATCCTGTGCTCCGAGAGATGTCAACTAGAAGGGGACATGACAGTCCACCCCTATTGAAATTGCTTGTCTTCAAGCAATCTCAATGCCGGATGCTGCAGAATATCCTCGCTCTCCCATGTAGCATCCTCAACAGGCAAATCTCTCCATTTCACTAGATATTCCCTGATAGTCCTCCTACGCAACTGTCTCTCTCTGTACTCCAGGATAGACTTAGGTACTAAGATCAATTTTCCCTCATCATCCAAGGGAGGTAGAACTGCAGACGGTACCACATGGTGTCCCAACGCCTTCTTGAGGCGTGATACATGAAAAACGTTGTGTACCCTGCTCTCTGCTAGAAGCTCAAGCTCATACGCCACCTCTCCAACTCGCCTCAGGATCCTGAAAGGACCGTAATAACGTGGCTTAAGCTTCTCTGACCCACTCTTCCTAAGAGTGGACTGACGGTAGGGCTGCAGCATGAGGTAAACCATGTCACCCACCTCGAAATGCCTCTCCGTCCTCTTCTGATCTGCGTATTGCTTTTGCTGATTCTGTGCCTTGGCAATATTCTCCTTGAGAGCCTTCATGGTATCCTGACTCTCCTGCAATAAGTCTCCAGCACTCGGCACTCTACTGTCACTCAGTAGCAAATCCAGAAAACTCAGCGCCTCATAACCGTACAACGCCATGAAAGGTGACATCTGAATAGTCATATGGAATGTCGTGTTGTAACAATACTCACACAAATGTATCCATTTGACCCATGCCTTCTGCTGCCCTGCAATATAATTTCAGAGGTACCCTTCCACCCACTTATTCACAATCTCCGTCTGCCCATCAGTCTGCGGGTGGTAACTAGTGCTCGGAGTGAGCTCGGTCCCACAAAGTCTGAATACCTCCTGCCAGAAGTGACTCAAGAACCGACTATCCCTGTCGCTCACAATACTCCGAGGCAATCCATGTAGTCTGAACACCTCACGAAAGAATACCTCTGCTACCTGTGTAGCTGTGTAGGTCGTGGTGATCGGAAAGAAGTGGGCATATTTTGTAAGCCGATCCACAACTACATATATGCAATCACGCCCTTGGGCTTTAGGCAAGCCCGTAATGAAGTCCATCGACAGGCATTCCCACTTCCTATCAGGAATCGGAAGTGGCTGCAATAAACCTGCCGGGTACGTGTTCTCCTGCTTGTTCTGCTGACAAACATGGCACTCACGCACGTATTGAAGAACTTCTGCCTTGAGTCCTTTCCATGTGAATCTCTCCCGGATCTGTCTATAGGTCTTGAAGTACCTGGGATGTCCTGCAGTCAGTACATCGTGAAAGGCTCGCATGATTATGTTCTTCACCTCTGAACCTGGGATCAAATATATCCTGTTCTTGTAAATGATCAAGTCATTCACAAGTGTATACTTGGTATCAACTGTCGATCCCTCAACAATGCTGGAAGCCCAAGTGTCCTTGGCATACTCTGCCACTATCATATGCCTCCAGTCCTCTGAAATGTGAACCATAGAGCTCAAATATGGTCTACGTGAAAGTGCATCAGCCACTACGTTCTGGGTACCTTTGATATACGAGATATCAAAGTCATAAGCCTGCAACTTACTGACCCACTTCTGCTGTTTGTCATTGAGATCTCGCTGCCCCAAGAAGTGTCTCAAACTGTTATGATAAGTTTTAATGCAAAATTTGCTGCCAACAAGATATTGTCGAAATTTTGCTAAAGCATGCATGATAGCGAGCATCTCCTTATCATATATACTATAGAGTCTCTCGGGCCCTCTGAGTTTTCGGCTCTCGTACACAATCGGGTGCTTGTCCTGCATAAGCACCGCACCAATGCCCTCACCTGATGCATCGCACTGAAGCTTAAAAGGCTTCGTAAAGTCAGGTAGTGCCAAAACAGGGCATGTAGTCATCAACTCCTTAAATTTCATAAAGCATTCCTGTGCCTCAGGAGTCCAAATAAATGCACCCTTCTTCAGTAAGTTTGTCATAGGGGCTGCATGTCGTGAATAACCATTCACGAATCTATGGTAGAATCCACACAAACCGAGAAACCCTCTCAACTGCGTCAGGTTTGCCGGTGTAGGCCAGTCAATAATAGCGCGGATCTTTTCAGGATCCATCCGCACTCCTCCTGCATTGATGATATGACCTAAGTATAACAATTCGGTCATTCCCAAATCACATTTGGTTTCCTTGGCGTACAAGGACTCCCTCTCCAAAATACTCAACACGGTCTCCAAGTGAGCCAGATGCTCCTGCCAAGTCCTGCTGTATATAAGGATATCATCGAAGAAGACCAATACGAACCTCCTCAGCTGTGAATGAAAAATCCTGTTCATCGTGGACTGAAATGTAGCTGGTGCATTAGTGAGCCCAAATGGCATCACTACGAACTCGAAGTGCCCACAATGACATCGGAAAGCGGTCTTCTCTATGTCCTGCTCACGGACCCTGATCTGATGATACCCCGACCATAAATCAATTTTGGTGAAGTAATATGCTCCATGGAGCTCATCAATAAGCTCGTCAATACGCCGTATCAGATACCTGTTTTTGATCGTCCTCTTGTTCAGGACTCTGTAGTCGATACACATGCGTAATGTGCCATCCTTCTTTACCAACACAACTGAAGAAGCGAATGGTGACTTGCTAGGCCGAATGTGACCCATAGCAAGTAACTCCTTTATTGTCTTTTCTATCTCATCCTTCAACCTCTTAGGATGCCTGTAAGGAGTTATCATAACGGGCTTAGCGCCCTCCTCGAGCTCTATAATGTGCTCTATGCCCCTGTCTGGAGGTCTCCCTGGTGGAATATCATTGAATACCTTATCATGCTTGACTCTCAATTGCTGTATGTCTGGATGATATTCAGTCTTCTGCTGTCCCTCCTGTATAGGTGCTAAAGTGCACTCGGCAGCCCACTCAACCATGTCGTGACGCATGAGCCTCTCCATCCGACGAAAAGAAATTGTTTTGATGTTGCTGTCCCGAATTGCTTTTAGTATATGAGTCTTCCCACAACATCGTTCGATTCCGCGTCCCGAGACGAAGAGTGACTTCCTCAAGTGAATGAAGCCACTTCATGCCCAAGACCAAATCAATATCTCCCATATTAACTACATAGTAATCAGCCTTGAACTCATAATTGTTCAAGCGTAAAGGGAGATCCTTTATCATGCGCTCACACCTCAAAGTGTATCCGTCGGCCACCGTAACCCTAATGCCCTCGAACTCCTCAGTGATGAGTCCACATTTCTCAACGAATCTAGCATCTATGAAAATTATGTGTAGCTCCCGGTATCACAGGGCTGTACGACCCTCTCTGTCTCGCTAACACACCACTTAATCCCCGAATTTGTTCTCCCCACAATGCTAGATAAGCGGCCTCCCCAGATTCCCAAGCTCGCCCCGTCAGCTTCTAGGGCCTGTGAAGCCTCCCCGGGCTTCTGAATCCTCAACCCTCCTCCGGCTGTTCGGAATTTTCTGATTCTGAATCCTCATAATACGCCCACATCACTTGATTTGCCTTGCCCTTAGGCCTCAAAGGACAATCGTGATTGGCGTCATAGGGACCTTTGTAGTAGAAGCAAAGTTTCTTCCTACGTAGATCATTAAGGGCCTCTCAATCCAAAGGTGGAGCCTGGATTTACCTTTTGAATCGTTTTTAAAATCTGATTTTTCTTTGTTAAAATCAGATTTGTCACTGTTTCTGTTGAAACCCTTATTGTCCCTGAAAGATGTATTACCTCTGGAGTTAAATCTACTAGACGGTGCTGCTAACTCCATGCTTCGTGCTTTCTTCATCGCTTCCTGTAGCGAAGGAGGATCAAACGCTTTGATCCAACCTCTCAGTGGCTCTGTCAATCCCTCCATGAAGAGCACTACCAATCGCCTCTCGGAGATGTTCGGAACCATAACTGATAACTTCTGAAAGTCACCAATATACGACTCCAAGCTGCCACTCTGTCTCAACTGAGCCAAGTCTCTGAAGTAGGATTCTGGATCCTTCCTGTCAAAACGCTCAACCAATCTGTCCACAAACTCCTGGTATGATGTGATCCTGTCATGCTGTAATGTAACCATACCGTGGTGCCACCAATCGTAAGCCACTCCCTCGAGATGCAATGTAGCATATCTGATAGCATCTCTCTCAGCCATCAGGGGCAATGTGAGAAATGTGTCCAGCTTACTAATCCATGCCTGAGCTGTCACCTTACCACTACCATTGAACATCGCTAGATTAAGCCTGTTGGTTGCATGTTTTAGGTCATTGTTCTGGTATCTAGGTCTCCAATCTTGTCGACCTCTGTGGTGCTCTCGCCTCTGAGTGACAAAACGGTCAAAAGAAATCCTCTCTCTGACCTCTGGTGGTACTAACTCCCACTCCTCGTTCGCTGCCATAAGTGTGTCTGCGAACAACTCCTCATGCTCCTCTGCAATAGCCTCCTCGGCCTCCTGTCTCACAAAAGTAGGCCTAGTGGGCCTATCTGCTGTCCGTGAGGCTGTCCTCGGTGCTCTGCGAGATCCTGCTTCACTCCTCTCATCGTCACGATGTGGTGACGGTCTCCTCGGAGTGCCCA
>VDFB02305432.1:0-31505 GCA_007258455.2 Sequoia sempervirens | reverse complement strand
TTGACTCTTCATTGTAACTCTCATAGTAATAATGTTTGTAAGATTCATTGTAGTTAACAAATCACAAATGGAGCTAAAATCTTGTAATGGCTTTGATTAGCCATGTTGGTGATGTAACCTTTGTATGTTGATGCTTGAGATTATGAGGGATGCCTGGATGCACACTCTTCTTGGATTTTTTCACTCATTTAAGGGTTTCTTCCAATAGTACATGTTTCATAAGTTCGCGTGATGTGTTTGTGCCTTGTTTTACATGTTTACATGATGTTTGATGTTCTTCAATAGGTATTACTGTTATTTCCATGTGATTGAAGTGGTAAATAGTGTATTGAGTGTTGAACTTGATGTTGTTGAGAGTTAGCATTAGAATCCATTAGTTGCTGGTCGCTAGGATTATACACCCAATGCCTTCAGATCATGAATGCTGCTCAAAGTGGCTTCAATTCCCCCTCAGCTATCAAATGAAAGTCTCTTTTTGTACATCTTGAGGCTGCAATCAACTATTTATTTCTCCATACTTCTAGTAGATATTTTTGCAAGAATGTGAACTGATGAAAATAGGAAAAGGATTATTGTTGTCAAACTAAGATAATTTCCTTGTAGTATTTAGTTAACATCAATTTATCATTCACAAAACATAGGAGCTTGGAAGGGTGACCCAAAAAGCCACACACCATAATGCATGTGAAAGTGAAGGATTGAACAGACAAATCAATCCAATCACTAATAACTTTTATGGATTTGTCTTTCCAAGATTATCCTCTAATTCCCAAACAATGTGAATAATAAAGGCATCATTTGTTGTCATGTCCCCTTTTTAGATATAGCACCGTGGAGTAGACCTCTAAACTATCTCCATTTCTTGTAGGCTAAAGGGAAAAGCAAGGGGAATTATTTTTTATGCCGAAGGCATATCCTATTTCAATAAGAGAAAGCTAAAAAGTACAATCAAATGGCTCTTATTATCTGCCGACCATTGATTTACTTTCAGCCATTGATTGAAACCATCCCCGTGTGTACATCGACGCAACGACGACAACAGATTCAAACTCTGCAAATTGGTTTGAGTTCCTTCTATTTGTATTTATCACGTGTAGCCCTTGCTTGTCGGACATTCCGTTCTGTCCATCATGGCCTGTTATTACAACCTTACAAGTTACCCCCTAGACAATATCTTCTTTCTTCCGTTTTTGGTGTTTCAATCGAGGTACCTTGCCGTGAGAAAGACAGGCATTTAATGTTGACAGACGGTGAATATTCGCGGCTAGATTTCCTGCAAATAAATAAAAACTTTGAGCAGCTCTGCATTGACAGTGAAAAATGATGAACGGTTGAGATTCGTGTTTATTCTTTTTGGTACGAAATTTCTGATTGACGTCCGCCGCTCCTCCAAACTCTTCCTCACTTGGGAGTGAGCTTTCACTTCTCCAATTTGGCGAGCTGCAACCTGAAAATAAGGCTTTGACGAGGGTTTTAGAGTATGTCTATTAAAATGAAAATTACCGACATTCATTCTTATTTTTTTAATTTTTAAATAATTGTTTTTCATTTATTTGAAAGAATTATTTTATATTTGTAATGCCCCGCCAAGCAACCCCAAAGGATACTAATACATCTAACATTTATGGCAACAATTTTTTTTTAAAAGTACTAACATACATCATAATAATCATATATCACATGAAATGAAACTAAACATGAACTACATATAACAAATCCCTCGGGTTTACATGACTGCATTACTTTTCACAACAATATTATCACATCACATGAAAGGTAAGTATACACCAGTAACCATAAGATAACATGAACATGGACAATACATTAATCAAGGATTACAATATTTCAATGCCGCTTCCCAACATGAATGGGGAAGATACCACAATAAAATGGAATGATACATTTGAAATGAAGGAATTACAAAGCTGCAATATTGGATCCAACTCTTGGTTCAACTCGAGGAGTCGCGCAGGTACAATTTTACTTCGGCGAAACTGACCTAGGAGGATCGCCTTGGGTAACCCATATCAAGCCCGGTGTATTTATTGAGTTTAATGTTGTTTCACCTGAAAGCAAGTGGTTTTATGATTATGTCTAGTACTTTGATGATGGTTGATCTTGCACTTGGATTGTTTTTATGTGCCTTGAGCCTTGCATTTGAATGTGGTTTTTGTTACCTTGAAGTTCTAGCGCGAGATGGTGCATGCCTCTCTTGGTGCAGCTATTTTATTGGATTACGTTTCTTGAGCAAGTTGGCTTTCCATTTGAGTTTTTGAGATAAGTTGTTAGTAGGGGAGTGGTTCTTCATGGGGGCCGGCACACAAAGTGGTGCTTGGGTAACTCATGTGGAGTTAGTCTAATAAGTGAAAACTAAATCAATACATTAGGTAGTCTAAAACACTTAACTGTATAAATTATGCCTCGCTCATGGACTTAAGGGCTAGTTTAGACTTGGGGATGAGTCGAGAAGGGTTGGAATGGCAATATCGTTATCTTGTCTTTATGAAAGATAATTGATTCTGCATTGGATTGCATGTGGGGCCGGATTTCGTAAGAGGTCACCAGGGTAACCCAAGTTGGGGGCTGGGTCCTAGGAAGATTCGCCAGGGTAACCCATGCAACATTGCGATGACACTCCACCCTTTAACAACCATGTATGTTTTGTTTCCCTCTAAGTTATTCTTGAGCCTCTGGAAGCAGATGTTGGCATTTGTATGTTGATGCTTTATTGGTTATTTCTTATGTTGGGAACATCTTGTGTTACGGTGAACCTTCCTAGACTAGGCCTCTCAGAGTTACCTGGTAGCCTCTATCGATTCGACCCTATCTGAGACTAATGTGGAGTTGTTTCGCTCTTTCCAAGAGAACAAGATGGCGACTTGCCATTCCCAGATCTTTAAAGGTCTCGGGACTCCCATCCCAAAAGTAATAAGAGAGCAAGAGAGGTGCGAACAGATTTACTACAAGAGAAATTGTTCCAAGAGATGTGAGTCATTTTGATCATTAGAAAAGATACGATTTTCTTGTGGAGATTCAGGGAAGTGATGAATGGAGGCAGAAGGATATCTCCAAAGTCATGAATTTTTTTCTTAACACAGAAAGAGAAATGAGAATAGCATAAAACATAATCAAAGAAATTAAACACCATCAAGGTATCATGGATATGGACATCAGTTGTGTTGTGATCACTTTCTACTTTGTAAACTCACCTCTTGTATAAGAGTGTACTCATTGTACCATCTTATTGTTGTATTGAGATTTGTTGAATTCTCTCATTTTGTAATCTGTTCAGTTGGATATTTGATTATATTAAGTTATGTAAACTGGAACATTCATGACATTAGTTTTGTACTTGAATTATGATAATGTGTTGAGTTTATTTAATATGTTTATGTAACACTGTCTTGGAAACTTTATAGCAATTGTGTAATTAATTAACTTTAAAAAAAAAATTATTCAGTTAACTTTACTCTTTACACTTTGTTATACTTGATGGCTTAAAAGTTACATATTTTATTTAATATGATATTTGATTTGTCTTTTAAAAATAAAAAATAAACTATAAAAAATTTAATTATACTAATTATTATTATATATTATATTTTAAAATAAAACTATTAATTATATAAAATGATTAAAATTTATAATTAATAATTATTATAATTTTATATAGTACAAAAAAAGATTAGAATTTATCTTAATTGACTTTCCACACTTCTTCGGCGTACCCATTGCACACTAAGGTGTGATTGCTAGTTAATATTATTTTAAGTTGGGCCTAATAATTTTAATTTAAGGGGCAAGTCTAACTCCTTCATCAAGGATTCTGCCCATTTTGTCCAATTTATTTTGGACACTAGAGTAGAAAGCAACGAAATCTTGGTGAGTTTTGACGTAACCTCCCTCTTCACCAAGGTTCCTATTCCTATTGCTTTAGAGATTGTCAAGTGCAAGGTTAATGATGAGATTGCCTCCTTGGTGGAGTTATACTCGAGATCCACTTTCTTCTCTTTCTAAGGTGTTATTTATGAGTAGGTTGATGGTGTGGCCATGGGTTCCCCTCTCTCCCTAGTCATTGCCAACCTTTATATGGAGCATTTTGAAGAAATTTCCCTCAAGTCCTCCCGCCTCAAATCGAGATGATGGAAACAATATTTGGATGACACCAATGTTTGTTGACCTCATGGACTTGACAAGCTTGAAGAATTTCATGCTCACCTCAATGACATTGCTCCTTCCATCTCTTTTACTAAGGAACTTGAATCTAATAACCAATTCTCGTTCCTGGATGTTTAATCCTCAAAAAACTTGATGGGTCCCTAGGCCAACGGGTTTTCTGCAAGGCTACCCACATGGATTTATACCTCCACACATCTTCCCACCATCACCCTAGCCAAAAAATTGGTATTCTCAAAACTTTGGCCACAAGGGCTTACCGTATTTGTGACCATGAAAACTTAGACCAAGAATTGGACCATCTTCGTTTCGTCTTTAGGTTGAATGGGTACACCAACAAGCAAATCTCCAAAGCCCTCAACCATTCCAAACATCGGTTTCCTCCTATCTCCAACTCTATTTCCTCCCAATTTGCTTCTCTCCATTTTGCCTCCTTACCGTTCGTTGAAGGCATCTCCCATAGAAGATTAAAATCTCAAAAATCTTTCTAAAAAAGGGCCTTTGTTGTGCTTGCAAGCCTTTTTCCACGTTAAAAGATTGCATCCCTCCTATTAAAGACCCCAAAGATATCTTTCTAGACTTGGGGGTCTACAAAGTTGTCTGTTCTTGTGGCACTCCTTATATTGGCGAAACGGGTCACTCATTCAACACCAGAATCAAAGAACACGATGCCGATATCTTACATGATTGGGTTGTTAAGTCCGCCCTCGCTAAGCACTCCTCTTCAACCAAGCATCATATTTGTCTTGAGGACACCCAAATCTTCTACAAAGAAGACAATTTTCACAAGAGGAAGCTTAAGGAAGCCATTTAAATCTTCAATCACCCCACCAACTTTAATCGCAATGAAGGATGGAGTCTTAGCCTCTCTTGGCAACCTCTTCTATTGAGACTCTCAAATCGCCATAGAGCCCCTCCTTGACCCCCTTTCCTTCTTCCCTCTTTCTTTCTTCCCCGCCCCCCTTTTCTGGTTTTCTTTCTTGCCTGTTGGTCAGGGTGGTTTCTTGTGCTTGCCCCTTCCTTCGTCGTCTTACCAGTGCCTCTTCCTTTTGGCCACCCCCCTCCTTTTCTTCTCCTTGTCCCTAGTTTTTTATCTGTCTTTGCTTATTGTTTTATAATTTTGTGTGTGTATTTAGTGTAGCCAGGCTTAAATAGTTGCGCATATAGGGGGTCAATTCAACTTATTTATTGTCTTTGGCTCTTTTCTCTTTTATTATATTTTTGGTATAATATTGGCCCTCTCGTGTTTTTACTTTTTTTATTCTTATATTTACCTAAATAATTTCCTTAATTTCTTAAGTCCTATTTTTTCCTAAATATTTTCCTTTATTCACCTCATTTGTAGTTTGGAGGTTTACTTTGTAGCTTTATTTTATAGCATTTTTCTCTAGTATTCTCTTATTTTTTAGTAAATGTGTTTATTTTAATTATGTATATTTTTATTATTCTTTATTGGTATTACATATTATCTTGCATGGGTATATCTCTATTTTTATTAGTTTGGGTAATTTATTTACTCAAGTTTATTCTTTCTTTTGTCTTTTACTTACATTAATAATACCCTAATTATGCCTAAATAATTGTTTGGGTATTATTTTGTAGCTTTTATATTTTATTTCTTTTCTTTTTATTTCATTCATTGATTTGTTTTTATCATTTGCATATTTTTATTCTTGTGCTTTTCGACTTTCCTCTATATTGTCTTTGGCTCTATTCTCTTATTCTATATATTTGAATATTTGTAATTGATGTAATATTATTGATTATTTATATGCTGTTCTAGATTATATATATTTTTAGTCTTATGTTTTCTTTACTTTTGGATAATTTTTATATTCTTGATTTTGCTTTGGTCATTTTTGAATGGGCTTTTGTTATTTACATATAATTCTTAATTATCTATTTTCAATGCATATGCATTTATTTATTTTCATAGAGAAGCATTTTTACATAGTCTTTTACTTATGTAGATGCCTACATACATAATTATATATCTTTGCTTCCATACCCTTGTCCATTCATTATTTATTATTTCTTCTTTATTTATTCCTTCCTTCCATTATTGTCTTCCTGTTCCATTTATTTATATTTTGTCACCATGTTCTTATACTATTCTTTTACTTTTCTATATATATATATATATATATATATATATATATATATATATATATATTGTGTGTGTTTAATTCTTGTATACACACTTTTTAATCTTACTCTTATGTTTACTTTTTGCATATTGGTCTTTTATTATATTTATTATTTATATAGGTATTAAGTTGGTTTTCTCTTTTCTTATGTTTTTATTCCTTAATGTCTAATTTTTCCTTTTTTTTGTCTTCTATATATATATATATATTTTCTCGTTCTTCTTTATTTATATTTTTATATATTTCTTTGCATATTTATATTCATCATTTTCTTCTTTTTCCTTCTGTCCTTCTTCCTTTGTGCATGTATTCTCTTACATATTTAGATAATATTTATATTTAAGTATGCAATTTTACATACTATACTTGATTCCAATTTGTTCTTTGTTATTTGGTCTCATTTCTTCCTTTTATTGTATTTTTATTTCTTATACTTTAGTTTTAACCTTTAACCAGGCTCCTTCCTCTTTATTTTTAGTTTTTGTGTGTGTGATTTCTTAGTTGTGGTTTAGTGTTTTTAGTTGTAATTTCTCTCTTTCCTTCATTTCTTGTATTTTAATTTTTATTCCTTTCCCTCGTGGGATGTGCTCCCCCTCCTTTCCTGCCCGCCCTCACGCCCCCCTCCTATTTATCTTCTTAACCAGCTGGTCTGCAACTAATATTTTCTCATCCTCTTCAACTCTTTATCCTAATGATGGATCACTGAGTGTGATCCGAAACATTGATGAAAAACTGGAATACAATCTAATCCAGAAGCAGCAAAACTAATAAAAAGTGTTTTCAACATTAATAAAATAAAAAATATTTTTTATACTTAAAATAAAAGAAAATAATAAGTATTTATTGTTACTTAAGGAAATTGGTTCCGAGGGCTCAATTGGAGTGTTACAAAGGAGGGCGTTTAGATTCATTTGGATTATCAAGTTTGTTACCATGTTGCCAATTAATTTTCAAAATTTGAGCTTTTTGTTGAAGTTTGCTTTCGAGGACAAAAATCCTTGGTTGATTTGAGGATCGTAGAGGACAAAAACCCTAAAGGATTTTCACTATTGGATTTGAGGACAGAAACCCTCATTTCCAACATTGGCAATTCCATTTAGGAGTTGCATGTGTGCTGATTGGATCACTTTCGGATTTGAAGGGTTTTATTGTAGATTTTAGAATTTTAAGGGTTTGTTCATCACCTATGCTTGCTAGATCTTGGATGCCACTACTTGGAAAAGGTTGCCATAGTTATCATTTGCTAGTTTGAGGGTTTTGAAAGCCCCTTTGTTGCTATGACAGCCGCTTTTGGGGGCTATGTGATGTTTGGGATCACTCCTTTTGCTGTTTGCTTGTGTTGAGGGCTTGTGCCATCATTTTGGGTGGATAAATATATTAGTGACCAGATTTTACAACCATCATTGGAGTATATCAGCATTAAGGAGGCGAATTCATCATCATATCTTGCATGTTTTGCAAATCTAGTGACAATGCCATCTGGAGGTGTTCCGAATGGGGTTTGTCATCATTTATTGTCACAAAACATCTCCAATGATTTTCCTTGGCAGTATTAGAGTAATCATGCATTAGCTAATAATTAATTAATCTTTAATTGATTATTAGTCTAATTCATTTCATGCACTTAAGCTAAACTTAGGAGTGTTTTTTTTCTATTAATTGAAGTGAGCTATTATTAGAATTTTGTCTCATCACATAGGATGTTGACACTTGTCATGATCTAATCCCCTTATCATTTAGGGTTGCTCCTATAAAGCACTCAACCTTCATTGTATTATCTCTCTTGAGATTCATGGAAACTTTTCATTCTGTAAGTTTTTCTTGTTGAGGAATAGCAAATCTTTGTTTTGCAGATCTCTTGCGTGGAAGGTGTCTTTGTTCATTGTTTGATCCTGCGTCTTGTGTTATTCACAATTCTAACATTGTATCAGAGTGTGGATTCAATGAACCCCTTCTCGATTTATGGGCGTTTTCTTCAACAAGGGTTATAGGCTTTAGATTTGGAATCTCCATTGTTTTTTTTTGTAATTTTTCGAGTTGGGTGATTTTTTGGTACACTTTGGTGCAAAAAAGACTTCACCATTGCGTTCAAGAGGCCAATTTAACGAATTTTGATAAAAAATTCACCCTATTTTGGTGTCGGGAGCTTTTGAGGCAATTTTTTTGCACAGGGGCCTGTACAACCCTTGTACAACCATATTGTGCATGTAGTTCAAAAAAAAAAACGGCAAAAAGCAAAATAGGTTGGCATTTTATTAATTTCTTTTTTTTTTAGAAATTTAAAATAAAAAAATAAAAAAAGTGTAGGCGTTTTTTTTAATTTCATTGGCCAACGTTTATGGGGGGTACTCGCAGGCTATGTCACAAGGTTCAAATTCATATTCAAATTCAGCAACAATAAAATTTGGATGAAATTTGACAAGGGTAAAAAGTTCAAAAAAAAATTCGATATTAAATTCGCCTTATATAATTTTTTTTTAATATAAGTAATATATCCATAAAATTATCAAAATAGTTTAAATGTTCACATTACAAAATAGAATTAAATAAAACAATAAAAAAAAATAATATTAAATTTAAATAAAATAATACTTAAAATTAAAAAATGTCTTTTATTAGAAATATAAACGACTCAAACTGAAATTATCTCGACTTGGTACGAACCTGACGTTTTGTGCTCGTATTCAATGTGAAAGAAGGCCACAATCTCTTCCAGGGTTTTATGTTTAGTCTCCGACACAAGGAAATAGATAAACATTGCACATAGAGCCAAAACATCGGCGAACAAAAAGCAAGTCTTGAGTATCGTAATCTCATTTTTCAAATTGAGAAAGCTTATGGAGACCACATTGCTCATGGTTCTGTTCACCCCAATCACAAGGCTGGCCGCCTTGGCTCAAAGGCGAGGGGGGAAATATCTCTAACCCGATTTTGATGATGCAGGATTTACCCTTTGAATTTGTTGTATGAATTTACTCGAATTTCAACAAATTTAGTGCATTTTGAGGAATTCGCCAAATTTTGAATTTGAAGCTTCAAATTCAGTGAATGTTGTGACTTAGCTTGTAGGTACCTGCCTCTACAGGCCCGCAGGTCCCATGCCTCTCGCTAGCGGCCTTGGTGCTACCGGTGATAGTAAAAGTTGATCGGTGGCATGTAAAAATTGTTGCCTAACAGCCTTTGATTTGCCAGCCGGTGGCATTCAAATTGTCGGTGGCACCTATTTTTCAAAACTTGTGGCGAGCCCACGCAAGAGATCTGCAAAACAAAGATTTGCTATTCCTCAACAAGAAAAAGTTACATAATGAAAAGCTTCCATGCATCTCCAGAGAGATAATACAATGAAGGTTGAGTGCTTTATAAGAGCAACCCTAAATGATAAAAGGATTAGATCATGACAAGTGTCAACATCTTATGTGATGAGACAAAATGATCTAATAATAGCTCACTTCAGTTAACACAAAAAAAAAACTCCTAAGTTTAACTTAAGTGCATGAAATGAATTAGACTAGCAATCGATTAAAGATTGATTAATTATTAGCTAATGCATGATGGGTCCCCACAAACAAGGCCCGATGAGGTACCATGTACAAGCAATCTAATCTCTCGCTACTAGAGAAATAGAGAAAACTTCATGGGAAAAACTTCTCTCCAAAAGAGAGAAAGATGAATGAAGGACTGAAAAGCCTCCAAAACAATGTGAAGGACTAAGAAGCCTCCATCCAAAACAATGTCCCAAAAAAGAGGAACATGAAGGACATCACACAAGCACGGAGAAGCTATAGATTGTTGTCAAATGATGGCTGGTATAGTGCTGAAATGAAGAACCTCCTTTGAAACAGATGATGATCAGGATCAAGAAGACAAGAATCTGCATGAGTTCCCCCAATGACACTATTTGAATCAGATGGCAAACAAAGGCAATGTGAGATACCAGACCTTAGTGCAAAGGAAATAACAACTGAAAAATTCAAATTCTGACAATAGCAGTGATCAAACTTCAAACAATGTATATGAAATATTGACTGAAACAGATCACATGGCACATAAACTAATGAAAATCTGGAAACAGTCTATATAGCAATAATATATTGAAAATTTCCAATTGCTTGATATCAAGGATTGACAAGTATTATAGAGGCGGTTGATAGCTATACAATAGCATAGTTCGAAATAGAGTCTCCAGATGGATGTAGATGGATAGTCGACCGAATACAAGTAGGAATGATAGAGACGATCCACTCTAGCAAGAACCTCCCAAATGGAAATATGCTGTGATGACGAACTCCTTTGATGCTCTCTATCTAGGCGATGCTCACTATGGTCCTGAGAGTGGCACAATCGGCTTGGTGGATGTCTTGCAAAATATAATGTCCTTCGTGCTCTAAAATGATGCCTAGTAATATGTGAGGCTTCTGTTGGGATCGCGGCAGGATGCTTGGTGTTGTATATGTTGGAGTGCAAGTTACACTTGAGAGGAAGTTAATGGCAAGGGCCAATTTTTTTCAATTCTCAAATTACAATCAGCAATGCAACACACCCATTAGGGTTAGATAAATCAAACCAGCAGTTACAATATAACTCTTTGCCAAGAATGCGCACTCAATCTCAACAAGAGAGAGGCTGTCATATGGCAAGAGGATCGTCAGTACATTAATCAGAACTGCAACTGGAAGTAACTCTAACCAAGAATGTGTCCAAGATGGACGAGCATATGGTCAGAGGATCTCTACCACTACAAATGCTGAAAGTAAACTCAACACCCAGAATGTGCTTTCAAACCCGGAGTGGGAATGGAGCTACCATAGGGCGGAGATGTACGATATTACAATGCAAATCAAAGTAAATAGGCGGCAAGCCAGCCTCTTCCACTTATTCAGTGGGCAATTACAAACATGATAAGCAAAATGAGAGAAATGCTGACAGTACTACTATTCAGCTTACAATGAGAAGTAGAATGCCTGCAAGATCAAGGATTTAAGCTCTACAAGTTGCTGCAATAGTAAAGATGTCATCCACTAGGTCAATAATGAATTCCTAACACCCTTCCTTCGCTAATATGCAATTTTCTCAAGTCTGATCTGACAGACCAGCAACATGAATTACAGAACCAGCAATACATAAACTCAATGAAAAGCTCACAACTCACTCATTTCTCACTCAAATTACATGAAAACTGATGCAAAAATACTCTTAAAATGATGGCGCCTAGTTTAGTTATGAAAAAGGACAGCTAAAAGTGGCTATTAATTAATGGCACGGATACCAAAGCACTCCAGAAAGTAGGGCTTTCAAGAAATGACGAATTTGCTTTATAAAATCAGAAACTTCATTAAAAATCCCACAAATTTGCAAGTAAGGTCGCCCCAAGTAGAGAAGATGATATGACCAACACCCAGAACAATATCTTTTTTTATTTTTGATATATGAATGAAACTTCGAATCAGCTATGATATTCAGCAACATCCAGAATATGACAGAAATGCAAGTACTCAGCTACAAAATGCAAGATCATCAAAACAATGCAAAACCTCACTACAAATTCACTCAATAACTAGCAAACTTCTCTACTAGGTGCTATCTTTCAAGCACGAAGTCGAGCCCAAGCTAGGAGGCATTCATTCCTCGAAGCAATCCAGCAACCATTTCGGCAGCATAACAATACTCAAGATATCAGATGCCCAAATGAAGACCCAAGCTCTCCTTATATAACTTTGTGAAAACTCTCCAGAAGCTTCTAGAAACCCTAATTTTCAAGTTTGAAGTAACTCCTTTTCCCTCCAAAGATGGCGTCTCTTTTCTCAAGGCAATTTAACTTTTAATTTGAATTAATCTTCTCCTCAAGATGGGCGTCCCTTTTCAAACATTGATTTTTGGACCTTAGAATATAATAAAATAACTCCATGAGGCGCCACCCCTCAAAATCCCCCTTTTATGAACAACTTAAAGTTGCTTCACTAGGCCAAGGGGTCTCAATAATAAAATATAACATTAAAGTATAACATTTTAAAATCAACTGGATATCTCACCAAAAATGCTTCCCAAGGTCAAGATTGATCAAACCAACTGAACATACTGAAGATGAGAGCCAACCAAGCCGAAGTCAACAGGACCACTGCCAGAAATAGAATTTACTAAAAATAGTAAATTCTCGAAAGTGCTCAAAATGCCGAACCGAAACCACCAACGTGAAGCTCTCAGAAAACCCAGAAGGAATCCGCAATCCAAGTTCAAAATTTCCAAGTGCAAGCTCCGCAAAAAGACGAAAACGTCCTCCAAGAAGTTTGGAAACCCTAATTTCGAGCTTCTGCTTAGCCTACGAGCTTCCAGAAATAGGCTAAACCCAAATGAAGAGCATAGGGCTAAATTGGGGACATTACAGTCCGCCCTTCCCAAAATTGCTTGTCTTCAAGCAATGCCACCACAACTCTAGAATAACTCAAACTGCACCAAACCAAACCAAGTACAATCCCAAGGTCCCATATCCGTCTAAAAGAGGACCCACCATGCTGATGCTGCACCCCTCTGATCTTATCAGTGAAGACATCTCGCCAATGCTGCACCAACCTCGCTTGTAACTCCAGAATGTTACTGTCCGTGATACTCAAACTGAAAAATCTTAAAGGACTGAGACCAACTTCATGCGACGTCTCATGTCCAAGAGGCCCAAAGTCAACAGTATCAACCATACCATTGTTAACCACAATTCTAGGTAATAGGGAAGATAGTCTACTCAAATCAAAATCGAACTCCTCAGCATACCTCCACATGGTAACAAACAGAACCATGACTGCAATTGTGACATCTTCAAATCCTCTTGCAAAGAGGAAAGCAATCCTTTGCAAGAGCTCAACAAATTCAGCCTCATGTCTTCTCCTGAAGCTACTATAAATCAACTGAATTATACCGACACCACCATAAAAACTTCTAATCACTCTTACTGTTCCAACTCCAAGAGTCTCAGAAGGGAAAGCCAAAGCATGTGGAAGTTCGTTGTCCAAAACCAATATAGTAAAGAAACTATCAAAATTTGCTTCACAAACCTCCATAGGATGAACTCCAAAAGTAGAATAGGTGCGAAGGAACAAATAATCTCTGCTGTTCAAGGCCGAAGTCAGTGAAGTGCAATCTGATTTTAGTACCTCACACAAGAAAAAACAGCAGCACCAAAGAAATTCCCAAGTGTGAGTGTATGATATGAGCATAGAGTTGCAAGGTAACATCTCAAAAATGGCCGGAAAACATACTAGAGCAATCTCCATCTGAAAACTACCACCTTGTTGGCAAGTGGTGATGGGAAAGCTCTCCCAAACGAGAGTAACTCCACAAGTAACAGGGCTGGTCTGCCTCCAACCAGCAAGCACGAGTCTCAAAATCTGCTCTTGTCTTAGCCAAGGATCAACGCCAAGAGCAACCAATTGTTCCTCTTTCCAATCCATACTCAAAATTTCTCTCCAATCCATTTGTCGATGAACAAACGGAACCATCAAGGGGATGGTAAAGAAAGTAACAACACCAATAATACTGAAATTTTGATCATTATCCCTCCAAAAATTCTTCTTTCCACAAGCAATAGGCTCCATCAACCCATGTTGAGAATCCCAAACATGGATACCCAACTGAAAGTGATCTCCAACATGCTGAAAAGAAAACTCAACACATTCCCAAATGCTAGTAAGGATCAAGTGCATACTAAAGAGATTGATGCCTCCGCTAATGAACCTTTGAAGCCTATCCATGAAAGCTTCAACCACATTGGAGCATGAACTATTAAATGACTTCAAATCCAAATCCAAAAATAGACCAATATGTGCCAAAGTATTGTTCAACCAAAGGGATGGATTGACAAGCATGCAAACACCAAGTTCTGGTCCATCTTCATTCCCTTCTTCATGAGTAACAAGACTAAAATCTTCGCTTCTTGCTGCTGTACTGAAGTTACCAGCAGCTACCAAATCTTGCCTTGTTAACACCTTGGTGTCGAAGATGTTGAAATCTCCTCGAATCAACACTTCCCATGTATAGACTTCATCCTCAAACCCACTTATGCATTCATTACTAATCAACAGACGTGGCACTTCCTCATGGAGTGATATCGAGGCATCCAAGCACTGGAAACCAAACTCAGTTTCATTCTCCATTTCATCCTCTACTTCATAGAGAGGATTATCATAACTTTTCTCACCACCTTCTTGAAAAAGAGGATTGTCATAAACTTGAAAGTCATTCCTTTCATCTTGCTGCTCCAAATCTACACATGCAACCTTTGATTTTCTTGTGAAACCTTCAAGATCAAACTCCTCTCGAAGACTATCAATCTCATCAATTACTTGCTTGATTTCTCCAGCTCTTCGTGCATCCTCTTGCTCCTTGAAAAGTTTAAAATATGCAAACTGGTCTTCAACCTTTCTTCGAGCCAACTGAGTTTCTTTCAACTTGTCCTTTGTTGATTTAAGCTCCAAAGTGAGTTCATCAACCATACTCTCCCTTTCTTCGAAAACAATGAGGGCCTTCTTTGCAGATTCAATGGCATGATCTCTATCTTCAATCAAGCCTATGTACTCGGATTTCATGGTCTCCAAGGAATCTTTGATTAGTTGCAATTTAGGAAGAGCAACTTCATCCTTAACTCCACTTTGTCTCTCTTCAAATTGAGCCTTCCAATAGAGATCATCAACCAAATTGTGTGTGCGATCAAATAGGGATAGCGCTTGCACTTCTTTTTCAAAAGATACCTTGCATTGATCTTTCCACTCATGAACATGCAAAGATGGTGAACTGCTGATAGGCTGCAACTGAAAATCAGAACTTTGTTTTTCATCTTTGCTACCCTCATAGCTGCTCCAAGACTCCTTTCCTTCACCACCTACTAGCTGAAATTGCTCAATATCACAAAGAGAATTAGACTCCACAAATTCTTCAATCCAATGCTTACAACCAGCTTCAAGCATTGATAAATTGGATTTGTGTTTAGGAACTCCATCAAACTTTCCATCGTCAAGAGCCATATGATCTTCAAGCTCCACTTCCACCTCACTATCTTCATGATCAAAGTTTATGGCAGCCCCCTCATAGCTTGCAAAGCAATCAGAATTTTGAACTTCATCAGGATCAAAGGGAAACTCATCCCACACAATTTCTTTGTCATCACTAAATGCCTTCACTCCTGGATCCCAAGTGCTAGAGGATTGATGGTTTTGATCAAAAGGAAAGTGCTCTTTGTTCTTCTCTTGGAGGGTTGACTCTTTGAATAGGTCGCCACCCAACTCACTTAAACTGATATCTTCATACATACCTCCCTTCAATGGCTTGGTTTGAAGATCAGACCCAAAACCACCCTTGACACTATCACTATAATGAAGTAAAGAATCTTTAGTGCTAGCAGTTTGAAATTTTTTATCATCCTTATCTTCAATGAACCTATCATCTATAGGTATGTTTCTGATCTCATCATGAACAGTCATATGCATGCCATAAAGGTCTTCTTGATCACTTGTAATAAATTCATCTTGTGAAAACTCTTGAGCTTTTTGGCCAGCAACATAAAAAGAATTATCCATCACCACATCCTCAACAAATGGAGGCATAAACACTACGGCATCTTTACCAATGATATCATTATGGTAATGATCAAAAGTTGGTTCAAGGACACCACTAGTATTCTCTTCATCAATGCACTCATCCCATACAACAGTTCTACCAACATCTTCTGTGAAGCCCTTAGTATCAAAATCTTCATGGGATGAATCCAAATTAGGATTCAAGTCTGCTGCTATATTCTTTTCACCGAACTGATCTTTGTCACTTGCTATCACATGCAAGTCTAGGGGAGTATTATGGGACTCTCCCACACACTCCTCAACTGTCAAGGTTTCTATATCAAACTTACGATCATTTTGAGGTGACATGTGCACCTTGCTTGTGCCATCTTCAATATTAGTTGACTGATTTTTCTCTTCGTCATGTTCATTTGTGGGCTGCAATCCACAAACAAGCACTTCTTCCTTCCTTGCACCTGCAATCATGGCATGTTCTGCTTCCTCCTTAATCATTTTCTTGATGTAGTTGACCATAGCCCGCTTCCCAGGGTGATAAATCACCACACAATCCAAAAAGGTGTCAAATGAAACATCATTCTTAAACTCATCTGTCATGCTCTGATATTCTCTACGGAGTATGGCAGCCTCGTGTTCACATTTCCTCTTGAACTGGCATTCTTTAGAAACCCCAATCAAATCCGACTTCTCAGACTTAGCATAAATATTTCTGATTCCCCACCTTAACTCAGGATCCTTCAATAGTGTACACAGATCATGCATTAACTCAAGTAGAGACTTCTCTGTAGTCATCTTTCTCTGTTCGTAGTATCTAGTATCACTATCACTCATCTGACAATTAAATCATTAATTACTTTCACAGGATGGCAGGATCTTGGCTCTGATACCACTGTAATGAACCGGGCCAATTTTTTTCAATTCTCAAATTACAATCAGCAATGCAACACACCCGTTAGGGTTAGATAAATCAAACCAGCAGTTACAATATAACTCTTTGCCAAGAATGCGCACTCAATCTCAACAAGAGAGAGGCTGTCATATGGCAAGAGGATCGTCAGTACATTAATCAGAACTGCAACTGGAAGTAACTCTAACCAAGAATGTGTCCAAGATGGACGAGCATATGGTCAGAGGATCTCTACCACTACAAATGCTGAAAGTAAACTCAACACCCAGAATGTGCTTTCAAACCCGGAGTGGGAATGGAGCTACCATAGGGCGGAGATGTACGATATTACAATGCAAATCAAAGTAAATAGGCGGCAAGCCAGCCTCTTCCACTTATTCAGTGGGCAATTACAAACATGATAAGCAAAACTGAGAGAAATGCTGACAGTACTACTGTTCAGCTTACAATGAGAAGTAGAATGCCTGCAAGATCAAGGATTTAAGCTCTACAAGTTGTTGCAATAGTAAAGATGTCATCCACTAGGTCAATAATGAATTCCTAACACCCGTCCTTCGCTAATATGCAATTTTCTCAAGTCTGATCTGACAGACCAGCAACATGAATTACAGAACCAGCAATACATAAACTCAATGAAAAGCTCACAACTCACTCATTTCTCACTCAAATTACATGAAAACTGATGCAAAAATACTCTTAAAATGATGGCGCCTAGTTTAGTTATGAAAAAGGACAGCTAAAAGTGGCTATTAATTAATGGCACGGATCCCAAAGCACTCCAGAAAGTAGGGCTTTCAAGAAATGACGAATTTGCTTTATAAAATCAGAAACTTCATTAAAAATCCCACAAATTTGCAAGTAAGGTCGCCCCAAGTAGAGAAGATGATATGACCAACACCCAGAACAATATCTTTTTTTATTTTTGATATATGAATGAAACTTCGAATCAGCTATGATATTCAGCAACATCCAGAATATGACAGAAATGCAAGTACTCAACTACAAAATGCAAGATCATCAAAACAATGCAAAACCTCACTACAAATTCACTCAATAACTAGCAAACTTCTCTACTAGGTGCTATCTTTCAAGCACGAAGTCGAGCCCAAGCTAGGAGGCATTCATTCCTCGAAGCAATCCAGCAACCATTTCGGCAGCATAACAATACTCAAGATATCAGATGCCCAAATGAAGACCCAAGCTCTCCTTATATAACTTTGTGAAAACTCTCCAGAAGCTTCTAGAAACCCTAATTTTCAAGTTTGAAGTAACTCCTTTTCCCTCCAAAGATGGCGTCTCTTTTCTCAAGGCAATTTAACTTTTAATTTGAATTAATCTTCTCCTCAAGATGGGCGTCCCTTTTCAAACATTGATTTTTGGACCTTAGAATATAATAAAATAACTCCATGAGGCGCCACCCCTCAAAATCCCCCTTTTATGAACAACTTAAAGTTGCTTCACTAGGCCAAGGGGTCTCAATAATAAAATATAACATTAAAGTATAACATTTTAAAATCAACTGGATATCTCACCAAAAATGCTTCCCAAGGTCAAGATTGATCAAACCAACTGAACATACTGAAGATGAGAGCCAACCAAGCCGAAGTCAACAGGACCACTGCCAGAAATAGAATTTACTAAAAATAGTAAATTCTCGAAAGTGCTCAGAATGCCGAACCGAAACCACCAACGCGAAGCTCTCAGAAAACCCAGAAGGAATGCAATCCAAGTTCAACATTTCCAAGTGCAAGCTCCGCAAAAAGACGAAAACGTCCTCCAAGAAGTTTGGAAACCCTAATTTCGAGCTTCTGCTTAGCCTACGAGCTTCCAGAAATAGGCTAAACCCAAATGAAGAGCGTAGGGCTAAAAGGGGGACATTACAGGGTGAATCAGTGTTAACAAACAAATTAACTCTTTTTAAATCTTTTAACAATTTTCAGATCATGAATGAACTTATGCTGTAAAAATGAAATGAACAAATAATGAACAAACACATTTAAAAGATTGACACACAGATTGTCTTGAGTGGAAACCCTCCTGGGGAATAAAACCACTCGAACTTGGCCTCACTGGCCTTATCTGAAAAAAATATTCTTTGTACAAAGCCTCACTGGCTGATTTGTCTCATTGACAATAGTGCTATCTCACTGATAGTCTTTTGAAATGTACAAGTATGAAAGCAATGTAAATACAAAGTTGATCTCTGTTTCAATAATCACATACTCTGTTCTGCAATGACCTCAGAATCAGAGTCATAAATTCCAACTACTCAAAAACAATATATATATATATATATATATATATATATTGCCTTTTTGAAACATATATTCTGTTCTTTCCAAAACCTCTCATCAACATGAATATGAGCACAATGAAGTATTTAATATGTTCTCTGTTTTCAGAAACAAAAAGAGGAAAAACCTTTGGAAAACCTGAATCACCAACTTCCATGAAAAACCGAATCTGAAACTGCCTTTGCCAGTTGTAAGAACAAATTTTCTTACATAATACTAAACCAAAAATCCATCCGATCTGTACAACATCTATCTTGCTAAGAATGCATTAAGGATAATCAACAAGTAACTGTCATATACCTTGCAGAACCGACACCCTTAACAAAGATGTATAACCACAGCCAAACACACAATAAACCCACAAAAAAAAAACATTTGAATAAACCTTTAATCTTCAACAGCAGGCCCGACCAGTTTTCTTTAACAAAGAAAACACAAGTATTTACAGACCCGACTTAAGGGTAAACAAAGACTTGTTTACAACTCTACTTCTAAAACTGTCAGGAAACCTGTGGGGTTAAAGAAAACACTATCAACTTCAAACCCGACATAAAAATATTGTACAGATTTCTCAAACAAAATCTCACATCATTAAACCGTTCAACCTCAGAAATAATAAAATGCCAGGTAAACACAACGAACCCGATTACAGTTAATCGGTATAATGATCACCAAAAACAGTCTAAAGTACATTGTTTCTTATTGACACAAGGAAAAGAAAAACAAAACTGATAAAGAGTACACTTGGAGTCGGCACAAACAAAACACCTTGACTATCTTGCTCTTCGCTATAATCTCTTGTCCTCTCAAAGACCATGCAACCAAATTCTGAAACAAGCTTTGCTTATTACTGACGCCATGATTAAGGTAACAAACCCTAACAAATGAAATGAAACAAGTATATGCGCTCACTGAAGTTTCAAAGCAACTTTTTGACTTCAACATAATGCCTTTTCAAATCCGGGAATTATGATGGGAAAAAATTCCCATTCAAACAAATAATTTCCATCGACAATGCAATGATTTTTTTTTAATTTTTGTCTTTATAAAACACTATCATTGCAACCTTTTGCCACTTCATTATTTTCTTTGAGAAAACACAATTTGCCACCTATCAAAGATTTCCTCACAATGATTCCAAACCTTATTTGAAGATGCGATATGTTGCCTTATGAAAAATACAATGTGCCTTTTTGAACAAACTTTGGATATAGAACTTATCACTGCACCTGACCAATGTTATCATGAAACCTTAAAAATATGTCAGGATATAAATATGCAAATGGACTTTATAATCTCAAACTGAAAATTGATCATATGCCAAGCTGACAATAACCAAACTGTGAAACATATCAATCATTGAAATATGCCAAATTCAAGTGATGATGCCAAGATAGATCATCATAGATATATAAACTCATGCAAGAAGAATTGAACTAAAAGATCACCATGTGCACAACTTGATATCTCAACTTTGGTGTTATGACATTAATGCCAAATAATACTGAGGGACAACAAACTCCCCCTTTGGCATTGATGTCAAACACAAAAGTTAATGATGACTGCATGAAGTACATATCCATCCTGTCACATATCAAAGAAATCATCAGATACAACTGAAAAACTGCATAAATAGAGCAGATCACTGATCAAAAACATATATCACTGCCATAACATAATTTGAACTGAACACTGCAAGCTGAATACTGCAAAATAAACCTCCAAATTCTCCCCCTTTTGACACAATGTCAAAGGCAGAGAAACTAAATCAAACATGAAATGTGCTCATAATGCCAAATAAATATTGAGGGATAAAAGAATATGCATGAACTACTCCCCCTAACTCCAGGAACTGGAGTTAACATGGAAGAGAACTGATGGAGACAACACCAAGCATGCATTAGAGTCTCAAACCGAGCTTTAGGAAGGGGTTTGGTAAATATATTAGCTACTTGATCATTGGATGCCACAAAATCTAGGATAACTTCATTAGCCAACACTTTTCACGCAAAAAATGATACCTTATATCAATATGCTTAGTTCTAGAGTGTTGCACAGGATTTTTGGAGATATTAATGGTACTTGTATTATCACACAAAATGTGAACAAGTCTAGCAACATCAACCTGTATGTCCTTCAAGGTCTGAACCATCCAAAGTACCTGAGTACAACAGGTAGCAGCTGCTATATATTCTGCCTCAGCAGTTGACAAGGATACTGAATCTTGCTTCTTGCTATGCCAAGCTACTAATCTACCTCCAAGATAGAAGGCACCCCCTGAAGTGCTTCTCCTGTCATCAATATTTCCTGCCCAGTCAGCATCAGTATAAGCAACCAATGTGAAATCACTATGTTTAGGGTACCACAAACCAAAATCTATTGTGCCAGCAACATACTTCAAAATTCTTTTCACAACATTCAAATGTGACATTTTAGGTGCAGATTGAAACCGTGAAACCAAGCATACAGCATGCATAATATCAGGCCTTGTGGCAGCCAGATATAAGAGACTACCAATCATGGATCTATACAGGGTATGATCCACATCAGGCTGATCAACTTCCTTTGAGAGTTTGCAGCTGGTTTCCATAGGAGTCCCAACTGGTTTACAATCAATCATCTGAAACCTTTTCAACATTTCTTTAGCATATTTAGTTTGTGAAACAAATATCCCTTTATCAAGTTGACTAACTTGAAGACCCAAAAAGAAAGAAAGTTCACCAATCATTGACATTTCAAATTTAGACTTCATGATTGCCAGAAATTCGGAACACAAATCAGCATTATTACTGCCAAATATAATATCATCAACATAAACAACAACTATAATACTATCACCCTTCATTTTGAAGTATAGATTTCTGTCTACAACACCTTTTGAGAACCCCTGTTCATGTAAATAAATAATCTAATTTTGAATACCAAGCTCTAGGAGCTTGTTTTAGACCATAGAGGGCCTTTTTCAACCTGTATACATAATGTTCTTTACCTGTAACAGCAAAGCCTTCAGGCTGTTCCATATAGACTTCTTCCAACAAGTCACCATTCAGAAAAACAGTTTTAACATCCATTTGATACACTTTAAAACCTTTATACACATAATAAGCTAGAAACATTCTAATTGCTTCTAATTTAGCCATAGGAGCAAAAGTTTCATCAAAATCCAGTCCTTCAATTTGAGAATAGCCTTTGCAAACTAATCTAGCTTTATTTCTGACTATATTCCCTTGTTCATCCAATTTTTTCCTAAAGACCCATTTTGCACCAATGACATTTTTATTTTCAGGTCTAGGAACTAGTTCCCAAGTTTTATTTTTTTCAATTTGTGCAAGTTCTTCATGCATAGCCTTAACCCAACAACTATCACTACTAGCCTCAGAATATGCCTTAAGCTCTATTTCTGAAATCAAAGATAAATAAACTAGTTCATCATTATCTTTTGTACCTGAGAGCTGCCTTCTTGTTTGAACTCCTCTTGTCACATCTCCAATAATCTGATCAGAAGGATGATTCTTTTTCATTAGCCTAGAAGATAACTGAGAGGAAGATTCAGCAATTTCATCAGGCACATTTTGTTCAGTTAATTGCTCGGGTTCTGTTGAACTTGCAGGTTCATTTTGATTTTGCAGATTTTTATCAGGTGACAGCACAATAAATTCATCATCATCATCAATTTTCTTTTGCTGTTCACAATTTTGTAAGGTTTCATCAACCTTAACATTGACACTCTCCACAATTTTCTTTAATCTTTTATTGTAACACTTATATGCTTTACTGTGTGTAGAATATTCCAAAAATATACCCTTATCACACCTAGATTCAAAACTTCCAATGCTATCAGTGTCTTTCTTTATAAAGCACTTGCTGCCAAATTTTTTAAAATATCCCACATTGGCAGTCCTACCATACCATAATTCATATGGTGTATGTTGTGTATTAGTCCTTAATTGAACTCTGTTCAGAACATAAACAACAGTATACACTGCTTCTTTCCAATATGTGTTTGACAGAGCTACATCATGTAACATAGCTCTTGCCATTTCCTTCACTGTTCGATTTTTGCGTTCAGCAACACTGTCGGCCTCCTACAATGATCTCATAACTGGGCTTCTATGGCCATGATTTAGGGACTGGACGTCCAACCTGAATAGCTATTCAATCACCATGGAAGTGCATTTACTTGTCAACCCAGGGACGTAGACTTGAAATGGGTCAGCACTATATGTGCACTAGGAATTCCTAAGTAGCCATTGCTAGCCTACAACTAAGAAACACATAGTACTGAAAGTAAATTGTAGGAAGGAAATAAGGCATTAACCAACAATTAAAATACATAACAGAAATAAAGATCCGGGCTAATAGGGAGGAACTACTTTGTCTGCTTTGGCTGCAGGAACAGACATAGAATGGACTTCTAGTGGCTACAGGAACAGTCAATACCAAATTTTGAACTAAGTACAGAACAGGAAATAACAACTAGACTAATTACTCTAAAGAAAGGATTTACTCACCAAGTGGGCCCCCTTGGATGAGTATCCACTAAGACTAACACAAATTCAAATGCTTAGATTCAGACTATCATCTTATTCATTGAAAATCAATAGCAGAGTAACAACATGGCTGTATGTAAAAGTGTATATGCTCAACACATCAATATCATCTTTACAACAATCAGAGATTCAGAACTAGTATCCATTTCTATGAACTTCAGTAATCCCTCTATCTATCCATCGGTCTCTCTCTATTAATCTTCAAGAAGAAGATTCAATTCTACATTTATTCCTCTAGCTAAACAGGGCGGTCAACTCCCACTAACTGAGAGGACGCCATTTAGGGAAAGCGGGAAAAAGAATGGCAGAGTAGTTACGGCTGCAGGGAATCCAGTCAAACATGCATGCCCAATTGTGGACTCAACGCTGCAGTAACTCCCGTGATTGCTTGATACCATAAATGCAAGGCGGTTACAAATGACAGTCATGAGAATCTGCCGTTGTCAACCTCCAACTGACTCCTTGGATGATTCTCCTGCATGGTCACCTGTCAGTTTCCTTTCCTGACTTAGCATCCATTCATTATGTCCTGCATGACAATGTCAGTACGCGTAGTAATTGCACATCTAAAATCACCTTAGAGAACACTCATCAACCACACGCATAATTAATATAGATAATTTGCATAATATGTTAATTGTCATCAAAGTACCACAAAGATAGGATGAACCTAATGTTAATGGTTTGAGGGAAACATTATACAGAACATTAACATTTGATGATTAAAAGTCCATGGTAATGCCAACAAATAAACTATAAAATCTACCCAAGATTAACCAAAAACTGAGCTCATCAAACACCATTTTGTTGTGGTGTCCTAGAGGCTAAATATTGCCTCTTTATTCCATGATCTTTGTAGTAATCAACAAATTCCTGTGAGGTAAATTCACCTCCTCTATCTGACCTAAGACACTTGATTTTCAGATCATATTCGTTTTCAACTAACTTTCTGAAAACTTTAAACATATGAAAGGCCTCTCCCTTATGTATCATAAATGTTACCCAAGTCATATGGGTATAGTCATCTATAAAAAGCATGAAATACCTCTCATTATTCAAGGACTTAGTCCTTGTTGGACCACATAGATCAGTGTGAACAAGCTGCAAAGGTCTAGTTGATGTGTATTCTTTAGTTTTAAAACTTGCTCTAGCTTGTTTTCCTTCCTGACATTCTTTGCAAATTTGATTATCTGGTTTAGATATTATAGGCATGTTTCTAACATTTTGATATTTGCTTATCTTTACCAGATTGTCATAGTTAATATGACCAAATCTTCTATGCCATAACTTAGACTCATCGATTTGACTCATGAAACAAACATTACTTTCTTGCTTATTATTTGAGCTCTCTTGCAGATAATACACATTACCATTTGTTCTGAAACCTGCTGCTATTGTTTTACCAGTTTTTTTTTGAATTTCACACCCTAAGTCAAAGAACCTTATATCAAAGCCATTGTCACAAATTTGGCTTACACTTAGTAGATTATGTGTTAATCCTTCCACATAATAAACATCATTGACAGGGATTTCATTTTCAAGCAAAATAGTACCTTTGCCCACTATAGGAATATAGTGATCATTCCCAAACTTAACAAAGCCACCAGAATAATCCTCATAGTCTATAAACTTGTTTCTCTCACCAGTCATATGATGAGAGCAGTCACTATCGAGAACCCAAAAGTTTCTCTTAACAGAGTGAAAAGCTGTTTCAACTATCAAGGCTTTAACATCTTTAGGCCTCCAAACAAGTTTAGTTCCATTAGTTCTTTTTGACTGCAGTCTTAAACCATATTTACAAAATGCTGCTATATGACCTACTTCATTGCATCTATAACATTGAAGATTAATAAGAAATTTATAGAGATTTCCATTAACAATATTATAACTTCTTTTAGACAAAATCTTGCAAGTACTAGCCTTATGACCAAATTGTTTACAATTGAAACAATAACCATTGAAATTAGAATTATCATCAGAAATCTTACCTTTTCCTTGTCCATCCTGATTTGAACATTGACCTTCATTAGGGGAGGCAAGCTGATTTCTCTGCTTAACAACTTCTGCCTCCAAAGAGCAGCATCTATTCTCATTATGTTTCAGTTTTTCTTGAGTTATCTCAAGAATTTTTCTGGTTTCTTCTCCTTTAAGAGTTAAATCAGAAATAATTTGTACACTTTTCTGATCTTTATCGTTTAAGATAACTGCTTCTTTTCTCAATTTCTTAATTTCTTTGAGAGTAGATTTCAATTCTCCCTCAAGATCAATTTCTGATTTAGAATTAGATTCATCTTGCTTTATAGGAACAACTTCAACCATAAATAAGATTTCTTCAGTTTCATCACAAGATTCAACTGAATCACTATCAGTCACATCAGCATAAAGACTTTTCTTCTTTTTAAAGGTATTTCTCTTCTTGAAGTTTGGTTGCTTTTTCTTTGAGAAACTTTTATTGTTTTCATCATCACTTTCAAGATCTTTATTAGGGCAGTTTGCAGCATAGTGTCCTATCTTTCCACAATTAAAACATTTAAAGGGTAATTTCCCTTTATACTTGCCTGAGCCTCTTTTCAATTTACTTACAAAAGATAACTCTGTTTCATCTAAGGCATTAGACTCAACTTTAAATCCATATTCCTTACTTACAGAGTTATGTTCATTCAATCTCATTTCATAAGCAGTAAAGAAACCATGAAGATCATCAAGAGTTACCGTATTAATGTCTCTTTCTTCAACTGCTGCAATCTTTGGATCAAACTTGGTGGGTAAAGATCTCAAAAATTTTTGAACAACAATCTTTTCAGGAAGGTCTTCTCCAAAACCTCTGATTGCATTTACACTTTCTTGAATCTTCAAGAAAAAATCAGCAATCTTTTCATCTTCAGACATTTTTAGACTGTCAAATTTAAATCTAAAGTTCTGAAGTTTTGCTTCTTTAACTTTCTCATCGCCTTCATAGATGTTAGACAATTTATCCCATATGGCTTTTGCATTCTTACAATCCATTACCTTTGTTAAGACATCATTAGTGAGTCCACAACAAATAGCATTTTCAGCCTTTGCATTGCAATCATATGCTCGTTTTGATCAGCATCAGAAGGGGCTGATGTAGCAGTATATGCATTTTCAATTGCTGCCCACACATCATATCCTAGAGAGTTAATATGTTTTTTCATCCTAAACTTTCAAAAGGCATAACCAGTACCATCAAAGAGTGGTGCTCTGGTTGTAAACAAGCCTTCTTGCATTGCTATTAACACTCCTAAGCAGAAACCCCTAGTTGACTCAACAACAACAACAAGGTTTGGCTCTTATACCAATTGTTGGAGTGCAATTAACACTGAGAGGGGGGGAGGGGGTGAATCAGTGTTAACAAACAAATTAACTCTTTTTAAATCTTTTAACAATTTTTCAGATCATGAATGAACTTATGTTGTATGTTGTACCCCAAAATTAAAATTTTTGTTACACATACATTTTGAAGAAATGAGTAAAAGTCTTGTTAAATCCTTCAAAAAAGTCAAAATTTGGGTGTGCATGTCTTGCATGAGGAGGTTAAAATGTAAAATTTCCAAAATTTGATGATGCAGGTGCTTTCAGGCGACCTAATCACAAAACCGGATCTCGGTTTTTCATCCCTACTTTTTAGGAAAAGCTATTTTTAGAAATTTCTTGAAAATAGTAACTTTTTGGGTTTCTTTTTGGAAACGGAATCTTGGGAAAACTTTTTTAAAATAGAAAGTTGGTGCATTAGGGTTCAAAGCCCGATTTTGATTGGCTTAAAATACTTCCATATTAGGTTGGTGCAGTCGGAATCTCAAAAAGATCAATTTTGCCCTAATGGGTCTATTATGCTTTTTCAAAAGCATTTCAGGAGCTCTGAAGTCATTAATGGAGGTCAGTCGGCTGCCAGGCGTCAGATTCAACACTCAAGCATTGAGCAGAAGGTGAGTTGGTGAGCAAGCATGGAGAACGAGGAAAGAAGGTGAAAACTGTGAAAATTTGACTGTCTGTTTGACATGGGCGCCCCTGGAGAGAATAGGCGCCCATCTTTTTAGGGCATCAAATTATAAAATTAGGGTTTGAGCTTTCAGTCAAAGTTGTTCAGAATCCTTCCAGCTCCGTAGCAAGTCCGACAGTGCAGTTATCAGACCATCCAGACACCCAGAATTCGAGATTGAACAAAGACTTTTTAAAACAGAATACAAAATGAAAATCACGAAAAAGTTTGAAAAGTTTCTAAGTTTGGAGCAAATGGGCGCCCCTAAAGGAGATAGGCGCCCAAGTTTTTGAGGGCTCAAACAGATGAATTTGCAGACGAAGCCCTAACGTGACTTCTTCAGAGTTGATTAGGCTTTCCAACAAGACCTTCAGCACGTTAAACGGAGTTGGCAGTCACTAGATGTAGCAAGCTGAATGGAGGGTTTGATAAGAGCTGAAAACCAAAATTCAAAAGTAAAGGTGAAAATTGCAAAAAATTGGCCAAGTCTGGTGAAGTTGGGCACCCCAACTTGCCAGGGGCGCCCATGAATTTGAAGGCCCAAATTCAACTTTTTGACATAAGTGTCTCCAGAAGACCCCTCTTGGAATCTCCTTAGCTTTGCAACGAGCATAACCATCAGTCTATCCGACACCTGGAACTTTAGATTTGATAGGATCGTTTGTAGAAGAGGAGTTGATAAAAAGCAAGAAAATATTCTAAGTCTGGTCAAGTTACGTGCCCTTGGAGAGAAAGGGCGCCCAAGGTTTTGGAGCTCTAGATGGTAAAATTTGCAGGCACAACATCTAAGATCACCTCGTCGGTTTCAGTCAAGCTATCCAGCGAAACAGACAGCTAGTCGATCGGATCAACGTAGCCCCAAATTCAAGTTTTCATTAGAAGATCAAAGGGAAAAGGAAGAACTTGAAAATCATAAAAATGGCCAACTCTGGACAAAATGGGCGCCCTTGGAGGAAATAGGCTCTTATGAATTTGAAGGTCAAAACAAAGTTTTTCACCAGAGACGCCTCCAGAACAGTCTTCTCAGAATCAGTCAGGCTACGCGATGAATCATCCAGCTCGCTTGTCGGATCAATCTGGAAGCCAGAGATCGAGGTCAAAGTAGGGGTCAAAATTGTGAAAAGTTGAAAATTCCTAAAAAATGACTAACTTTGAAGCAAGTTGGTGCCCCTAGCCAAGAAGGGTGCCCAACTTACAATGCCTTAGTGAAAATTTTCAAATTTTCAAAGTTTCAAAATGGCAAGAGGAAGAGAATGTCCAAGTTCATCAATTCTGCGATTTTAGGGTTTTGAAGATAAAAACAAAGAAAGCAAACCTATTTCAAACCCTAAGTCTATTTAACACCTCTCTTTCATGCTTAATTTTCATTATTTTTGCAGGTGGCATCCAAAGGAGAAAAGTGGAGCAGCAAATTGAAGTGATATTTCAAGATTCAAGCCCAAGGATGCTGATTTTCATAAATAATTTTCAGATCAGCAACATAAGGCCTTGCTTTTTCATGCTTTTTCATCCAGAAGATCAAATTTTTGAAGAAGGCCAAGATTTTCAATTTTCAGCCCATACGGGTCTACTCAGCTGTTCTTACGAGAAGAATTTTCAAGAAATTTTCTCAAGTTGCAGCAGCTGCTTTTTCCTTGCATGCCAGTGAAATCCTTAGGGTTTACAAGTTTGGATCATCTGGGTCCTCTCAAAACAATCTTTTGAAGAAAACCCAGATCACAACTTTTTTTAAGAAAATTTTAGATTTTAGGGTTTGCTGTTTTTTCGATCAGCCCTCAGTGTTTTTAAAATCTGATCAACTGGGTTCATTTCTAATTGCATTCTGGCAAACAAAACCGGGTACCGGTTTTTAGTGAAAAATTGGAAGAAATTAGGGTTTGCTGCTTTTTCAATCTAAATTCAAAATTTTCAAAAATGAATGATTTGGGTTGTCTTGCAAAGAAATTCTGAGCAAAACCCATATCTCAAAATTTTTTTCAAAAATTTGTTCGTTGGAGGAAGAAAAATCAGCATTCTAAAAATAGTAAGTTGTTCAAAACTTGTTTGAACCTAGGCGAGTTTACAGTCATTCTTCAAAGTTTTCAGAGTGGAATAGACTCCCGATGATTTCAAGACCAAATCAACTCTCTACCATGATTTCATCAAAACAGTTGAGAAGGACTTGCATCACATCAAGCCGGTGTTTGATCTACACGCTTTGGAGAGCGCAGACAACACTACCATCAAAAACTTGGGACACTCTGGACTCCTCGCAGCAGCGTCTATTCCTATATCAGTTCAGAGCCTCGAGTTTGTAATCACTCGCATCAAGCATTACAATCTAGCTACAAGGGAGATTCAATCAGTTGATGGTAGATTGATATGCAGTTTGAAACCTGATATGATTGAGAAATGTTTCTCCATTCCCCCTTGGATTGAAAGTGTCACTATCTCAAAGGGCGAATGTGAGAGGATATGGGAAATGCACAAGGACAAATATAGCAAGAAGATTGCTCAAAAGTGGAAGAAGGAGAAGCATAAGACTTTGCCTAAGAACATTGGGCGAGGCGAGTTCAAAGATGAGATTGCTATCATAATCACCTTGCTCAACAGGGTAACTGGATCAGAAGATGCTACCAAGTTTCAGCCTTGGATATTCTACGCTATACCCCATATCATGAAGAAGACTGAGTTCTATGATTGGCCCACCTTGATCAGTGACAACCTTCATCAGCAGATAACAGAGTATTTCAAGATTCATGTGTTCCATATGGTTCCTTACCTAGTCTACCTAGTGGCCTATCAAGGTCAATTCAGAGGGTTGAGCGTACAACATATCTACAACTATTACCCTCAGTTGGAATTCACGAAGTCACTGCATCACTACAAGAGGGTGAATGAGGCTTTCTTGATGTACATAGTGCGAGACCTGGACAATGAATTGCACGTCCGTATCTCTTCAGTCGCCAGAGCAGCGATGGCGGAGTGGGCAAATTGGTTCATACAATTTCTTACTTTCATCTATCTCAGAGTCTATGGCTTTTCAGGTGCCCCACTCATGCTACCAAGGTACCCATTAGATGAAGTTGTCTTCATGGAGTTCTTAAGGCAGGCACATGATGTCCACGCGTTCTTGAGGAATAGAAAGAAACCCACCCTCAATTTTCCATTGGGATTGGGAATCTATACATGCAGGACAGCAGCAGATGCTAAAACCATGGGAGATGAGTTAGACAAACTTGGTCTCAAGCCTTATAGCAAGAGACGATCGTATGATCCTCATGGCGTCTACGTTGCTCGACTTGAGAGAAACTATGCTCACATATCCGCCCTTGAATATTTTTGGGCCAATTGCATAGATGAGTTCGAGGTATGGAGGCGTAGTTACAGCAGGCTCACTCTTCACCAGATGAAAGACTGCCTATCAGAGGATATCGAAGGATTATCAGATGATGATGAGGATGTGTTACTCCCAATGTATGCCCGAAAGAGAATTGAAGATCAAGCCCTTCCTCAAGTCAATTGGGCTAATAAGGAATCCCTCTCAGTCGAAGAAAGGACGAGGCAAGTCCTCGAACATAGCAAGGTCTTCCTAGTTCTCAAAAGAAAGAAGTCCATACCAGTAGCAGAGCCGCCAAGGGTACAGTCATCACTTCCCTCCTCTTCTAGAGCACAATCAAAAGGGAAAGGCGTAAGTCAGCCTCAAGATGGTGTAAAGGGCAACAGGTCAACCAAAAATGTAAGGAGGCTAGACTTCTCAGGTATAGTCATACAGGAGCCATCAATGATTGAAGCAGAAGCTTCACCAGAAGAACCTATACCTCAGAAGGAGACAGAAGAAGCACCCTTAGTACACGATTCTATACCCCTGACAGGGTCTTCACCAATCCATATT
>VDFB02305431.1:0-23103 GCA_007258455.2 Sequoia sempervirens | reverse complement strand
TCCGCCCTGCCATAACGCACCAGCTCAGCAGTAATCTGCTTTATTTAGTCAACCGATGGATTTCTTGTTCGGCTCATGAAAATGGAAGTTCAATATACGCTTATGATCTTCAGTTGGCTTTCACCTACTGCAAAAGATTCTAACGCTTGCGCTGTCCACAACACTAGCAGATCTGATAAGCCTGGAATCTGAAGAAAGCGAAAAAATATAATTATTCTACGACAGTAAACAACATCATATCGAATGGAAAAAATTAGATTTTTAATAAAACGCGAGCAGCCCATTTCCTTTTATAAAATCAGAATGACCCAGTTCGTTTACCTTCAGCAGATCCGCGATCCATTATCTTCTGCGGGACCTAAACTTGATATATCCTAATGAATCTCCTTGCGTGCGTATGCAACTTAGCTCTCAGGGTGACATGCATGACGAGATAGATATGGAATTTCTGGGAAATACTTTGGGCCAGCCCCATATCTTGCACATTAACATCTTCGGTCGAGGTAAAGAGGGTAGGGAGCAGCAATTTTGTTTATGATTCGATCCCACAGCTGACTTACACAACTACACCATCCTCTGGAACGCATGGCAAATCATGCAATTTCTTTGATTCATCATGTATATATTTCTCTATCAAATATTTTTTTTTCGATCACATTTTATGATCTGTTATGAAAATAAAATGATTTACACAATCGGATGTAAAAACTCCAAAACAAAAATATATGGAAGCCCCAAGTATTGATTTTCACATACACAATCAGCATGTTAAAGAGAGCCAGCGCTTACTAGGCATGATTAAATCGATCTACTGTCACGAATATTACTCAACCCTTGAAATTGTAAGATTAAATTTCAATCCTTCCATGGTACAGTTAAGAGACCTCAAATTGACTTCTAGTTTATCCTTCATCTGAAAAGTTGATTCTTTCGAACTTGAGTTCTAATATTTCTTCCCATGTGCACATTGAATTACCATGAAAAGGTTTTCGAAAAGTAAAAAAAATTATGAACAGCACAACCTCTACCATTATTCGTTATGGTGGTTTCAAATGAATATTCTGAATCAAGCCATAAACATCCATTAAGGAATAATGGAAGGTTAATTTTTGTTAGATACTGTAAGTTGAAATTATGCTAGTATGGATGTATGAAAAATGATATCTCATGATAGGTATGGTTCCTTGAAGTCATGAGTTTAGTCAACAAAGCACAAGGTAAAAGTTTATGCAAAGGTAGGTTGAAGAAATGAAAGTATAGGAGAGATTATCTTATAGGTTTATCTTTAATAGAAAAAAAATGAAAACGATTTGGTCTATGATGAAAGTTTCTAGGTATCAAGATACAAAATAACAGATCAAGGAAAATAGATTTGGATTCAAAATAGATTTTCTATTATAATAATATTCAAGGTATAAGTTTATCAAACTCTTTTTTTATTGTGAATCTAACTGTCATGTTCAAGATTTTACACCTTGGACACAACACAACCATTTTATTTTATTTCTTTTCTAAACTACAAACGTATAAACCTTTAATGAATGATAACCATGCATAGATATGGTGTATAAACTATATGCATCAGGCAGCCTTATTATTTAGTTTTTTTTTGCTAAAAGTTCACAAAATAAATTTATGTGTTATAACACCTCTCCAAGGATCATGATGACTTTATCCTTTAACAATAATTGAATAATGGTAATACTAATATTTAATCAAATACATTAGGGATGTCATTCTTAATATTAAAATGATAAGCTAATAGTAGGATTAGTATTTAGCCAACATAATATTATTATTTTCAAATCTCAATCTAACATTAATACCTTATCTTTAATTTTTAACCCAAATAATAACAATAATGTTTATTTGCCAATTTCAATACAAATTTTATTGCTATTTAATCAACTAACACTAATGTTATTTATTTAGAAAAATAATATTACTAAAATAATGTTGGCATTCATTGCATCCCACTATTCTTTTAATATAACTAATTTACTAATTCACTACTACCATTTTAGTTTTATATTAATACTATTGTTTTACTTAAATCCAATATTTCTTAATACCAATATTAACATGGGTTATTTTAATATTGATTTTTATTTTATTTTCACCTTAATTTTTTTGTTTTCTACCTAATAATAATATTCTTACCCATAAGTTAAACCCCATGAATATTTACATTTCCCCTCTACAATACTAGCGCTTGCACCTCAACAAGGTGCAATGGTTACGCCAATAGCTGGATATAATCTGGCAGTATATTGAAAGGGATGGAAAAAAACTACAAGAAAAATGAAAATTGCTTTTCTTAGGACTAACTATTTATAGCAAAAGTCAGTTGATGATAGGATGCAAGCTACAAAGTAAAATCAGACTGTAAGGAAGAAATCATTGCGTGGCTCTTCACTCTGAATGGATGCTTCATTCTAGAGACTCTCAGGCTTCTCAGTGATGAATCACAAAGGAACCTAGATCCTATTTTTAATAGAAACCGGGTCCGTTCTTGTCAATTAGATATCCTAACTGATCTACTATTGCTTGAAAATTAGGTTCCCATAGTCCTCCTCCTTGGGCTATTGCAAATGAAGTACAATTGCACAGAAGAAAAGGCAAGGATAGAGCTGCTTAGAATGATTCATGATGGTATAGTTGCCTTGGCTCACCCTTTCTTGCAGCAAAAAAGAGGGGAATCGCCAACAGAGCATTATGAACGCGAGAAAAACTTGAAGGAAGAACCCAAGTTATAAAAATCTGAAGCAATACAACCACATTTTGGGATTTTTCCATGATTTCATTCTGCAGGAGTCGAAGATTACCGGTGAAGGAGAAAAGGCAGGGGATATTCATATTACAGTACCAGAGGGCAGACACCATCGTTATCTTCGTGGTCTTCATTGTCATACAACAGCTCATAAACTGAAGAAAGAGTCTAAGTATCAATACCTCGTGGCTTCCGCTACAGAGTTATACAAGAGGGGAATGATGTTTAAGTCGTACAAGGGAGTTCCCTCAGCAAAGGACCTCCGTTTCGACGAATAGAAAAATACTCTGTTTCTCCCTGTGATATGGCTTTCTGATGCTACAGAATTGATCTTCAGGAACCTCATGGATGTGGACATCTGCCAAGAAAAAGAATTCACCGTTATTTTAGAGTATGTATTTCTGATGAATAGTTTGATGGAGACTGTGGAGGACGTGGCTTTGCTCAAGAAGAAGGGAATAATTTAGAGCTCCATTGGAACTGATGAGGAAGCGAGTGACCTGTTCAATGGTCTGTGCAAAGGAGTTAATTTCACTTTCGCCGATGAAGATAGGTTTGTGGCATTGAAGAGTGGTGTTAATGAATGGTACAAACAACGGACTATGGTGAAAATTAGTGCGTGGGTGGAGAGTCATCCAAACCTTGTGAACAGACTGGTAACTCAAAAACACAGAATTATTCATCGCTCCTTGCTGACACTGTGGTTCCTAAGGATGAAGGGCCTGAAAATACAACTGGGGTTAGCTCCAAAGTATTATTTCAGAGTATACCATAGTTAATAGTTGGACAAAATTTTGTTGGCTCTTTCATATTAAAGCTTCATTTCCTCTACATTTCCATATGGAAGGCTTGGCAACATCAATGAAGAGAAACCAAAATCGTGAAATAACCAATTCATTGTTGTTTGACCACCCACTTCTTGAGAATCAATTAGCATGTCAAGCAAGATAATGTATCAACAAGACCCTGAACTCCAATGCCTATTGGCCTGTGGCGCATGTTAGATCATTTGGTAGTTTCCACAGGATAGTAATTCACATCAATGATTTTGTTTAGGTTCGCAGTAACTATGGCTGTGACTTGTTACATTGTTGCAAAGATTAAAAATACATTAACCAAAACCACAGAGACAAGTTCAACACAACCATACAGCAAAGAAAAACTAATACATTACAAAATGGAAATCAGAAATTGACCTCTCCTAGCTTATCAAAATCAAAGTAAAGGTTATAAGAACCCCCGCTGCCAACAAGCTTAGATGGATGAGATTCAGCTGGAACCCCCTGCAAGAAATGGCTCCCAAATTAGTTAGAAGTCCCATTGTGAAATATTCAATGCAGTGAGAAGAAGCTATTATCATTCAACTCACCTTTTCTCTTACAAAACTTGGTAGAGCAAGCAATGCCAAATTACAGACTGTAGTTTCTGTTGGGCTAGTGTACTTGATAATATCAGTGCAAAGGTTTGAGGACTTTTTTGCTCCAAGATTATGTTGATTTCTCTTTCTATTGCAGTGATCCTGAAGCCCAAAATAGGATTAGTTCTTCAAACAAACAATGAAAATGCAATTTAAAAATTAGCTAAATTCCTCAAGAAAATATTAACTTACCTTGAATAGAAGGTAAGTGTTTTCTATTTCTATCTGAGCTTCCAGAATTGCAAACCACAGCTTGTGGGCTTGCACGACTTTCTTTGCCTTTCCCTGATCCAATTATCCAATCTTTGAGCCACAATGCATTCCAAGAATAGATTCACCGAAACAAATAAATTAAGTAGAGGGAAACAAAGGCTTTACTTGCTACTCATATGTCAGGTACAGTTTTCAAACTCTTCACCCCAGCAATTTGCTAGTCCAGGAGATTCATTTGGACAAAACAATGACCAGGTAGCATTGTCTTGGACCCTCTTCATAAAGAGATCTGCAACCCAGAGCTCATAGAACAAAAAACAATAGCTCTGCTCTCTTCCTGTAAGAAGGCCCAAATTGATTTCGTGAGACCCTAAAATGTCAAACAACAATTTTAACAAGTTTTTCCTAATTACTGTCAATTACTTAATCTCGCAAACAAAAGTAAAATTACCTTCACATGGTTCTTTCTCAAATCAAGAGACTCAAAGACAATAGCATGCCATGGCTCCAAGTATACAACAAAGGCACCTGCAGGAATATTGTTATCAGATTGGGCGGCTTGCCAATTTAATTTAAAAACCAAAACATAACAGGTTATATTTCATATCAGCTGCCTCTTTGTTACCATTTACACTTTATGACCATTTGGCTACCAAAAACTCTAGTTCAACAACCAAGCCTTGTAGCACCAATTATTCAACCTAGTCTCACACACATTGAAGGTGCACAAACTGACATCATAAGAAGTTTGAGAAACTTTATATTTAAGCAAAATGAAACACCCCGTTAGTTTCTCACCACATCAATCATCTTAAATGAAGAGGAAGAAAAAGCAAACATAGCAGTCAAAAGACCCATATTACTACCTCTCGCATGGCCATAGGTATGACCCTGTTGGAAATATAAACCGAGTGACCTTATGATAGGGTATTGAGTATCAAAACATCCCCAAAACATGTTGATCTATTTCCCAAATTACTCTTATCAAGGGTCACAACATCAAATAGGGCAACAACATCAGGGATTTCAAAATTACCATCAAGAAATGAATCCAAAACTTCAAATTTCCCTAGATAAAATTGAGAGAGATCTTGAGGAAATTAAATGAAATCAAAATCTAACATATCACCAATGTCATGCACAACGTCAGAACATTAAATATCCACAACCAATGGACATTATTCCACAAACACCTCAATATCCACAACAACAACACTTCCAATATCCGCAATATCAAGAAATTTTTCAACACCAAGGTGTACCTCAAGTGAAATATCAAAATATACCTCAAAAATAGTATTAAGGAGTTCTGTAAAATCAAGAAAAGCATCAAATTATAAGGATGCACTTATTTACAAAGGCGGAAGAAATTGATAGAGCGTTAATTCTATAGGAGAAATTGAAATGAGCTAAAATGAACTAAAATTGTTGGATAGCATCGAGCAGTATGTGGCTATTTTTATAGATTCCTATCAAACTTATATGGATCTGAGGTTCATATAGAGTTCAAGTGCACACTTCCAAAAAAAAAACAAGAAAAAACCTAAATAGGTTCATGTATCATTAGTTTTTTGAAGTAAAAATTACTGTGTAAACTCTCACTGGGCCTCATATCGTTACAGTTTTGAACATATTTAAGATGCTATCAACAACAACCCCTTCAGAGATTTGTCATACCTAAGGTGTATTTTTCAATTCATCGTGATATGTAGAAATCATAACAGATGCATAAATGAACAAAATTCCTCATCAACAGACATTTTGAATATTGTGTAGATGTAAAGCCCATCTTATTCCTTCAGTTTTTTTTTTAACATGGAAGATTATGGAATATCACAAATTATCGAAATCATCTTCATTAAGGAATAGTTCATTTAGCATTCATTGCATATAGGTGATTAAGTATACTTGAGTCGAAGTAGTATTTAAATGGATGACCTTCTGGGAAGTTCCAATACTTCACCCATGTGTATCACCTAGATGCAATGAATGCTAAGTGCACCATTCATTCCCATAAAAAATAGGTCCATTCCACCTACTACTCATGAAATATGGGTCAATGAGTTTGATTCGTAGACTATAAAATTGAATCTTGATATTAATATAAGACTTGACAGACTGCAGAGAATTCCTCCTACTTATCAGATTCATATTGTCAGGTTTCTTAAAGACAAAAAATAAATAAAGTTAAACCACCCTAAATAATAGTCATCGAGATTATATCATTGACCAGATTCTTTTAAGACACAGGTTACTTCTTAGACTCACATCAAGGCTCACAATACATTCCATTGTATAATAAGGCTGATAGCCAATATTTTATAAAGTCTGCCTGTGTAATGCATTTTATAAAGTCTACCTTGCATATTCTTTCAGAAATTTGAAATGCAAAAAAAAAACAAGATACAGCATACACAACAACCACACAAAACCTTTTAAATGTTGATTAGATTTACACTAAGCCATTATCCCTTAACAGTAATGAAGGCATCTTGTAATCTAAAATTTTGAAAACTAAAGAATAATAAACTGGTAACAAAACTTACCTCCAGCGAGTTGATGAGCATTTTCAAGAAATGCGGTATTGATTGTATTTGGCAAAGAAGTATTTACTTGGAGATGCACCGAAGGATGAAACGTGTCCTTTAGCCAGTGCACGTCTAGTCACCGAAAGTTCTTCTTTGAAAGGTTTGATCATTAGACTCTCATTTAAAAAAAATTAAGGTGGAAATTACTTGTGTATTAATCATACAGTCTTAGATATAGTCATCAAGATTATATCATTGGCCAGGTTCTTGTAAGACACAAGCTACTTCTTAGACTCCCACCAAGGCTCGTCCCTTTATATGACAACCACAATACCTTCCATTCTATTGTAAGGCTGATAGCCAATATTTTATAAATTATACCTGCGTAATGTATTTTATAAAGTCTACCTACATATTATTAATGTAGTTGTTGGTAGCATGTTTACTTCTAGTGATGTTGATCCAAATTTCTATTGAAGACTGTTGAGAAACATGTGAAAAAGTACTCTTTAAGATTCCTCTGACTATTTTGTAGGGACATGTCATCTTTCCTCTCTCCTGGTTGAGTGTCTGTCTGGCACAATAATTCTTTGGCGCAAGCATTAATCAGAGCATTGGATGGCAAGAGCATTTATGAATGGTCTGTGTGTGGCATCATGTCTACAAAATGAATCTGGGTCTTCAAAAGCATAGAGAAATATAGGAGAAGCAGTATGCTAAAGTGTAGGCAAGTAAAGAGGAGCCCTTGGATCATGGGATATTGTCTCAGGGCAGATGAATATCATCATATCGATGATGAATCTGACTGTGGAGAATCCATATATACAAAGAAGAGCGCATTGGTCATGCATAGAAAGTTTTGGCAATGGGGAAGGGAGTGGATTATTGCAAATAAGGCTAGTTTGTCCAGAGGTCTTATGATGGAGGATGATGAAGCATTGGTGGGGTGTTGCAGAATTAGTTGGAGGCATCTTTTCTGAAAGATTAGAGCAGAAGTAAGGAGAATGATTTAGCCAATGGAAGTACAAAGATTTGGTTATGATGCCTTAAGCTATGCTCAAAGCTTTGATGATGGAGACTACGAGAACAGTCAAAATATACCTCAAAAATAATATCAAGGAGTTCTATAAAATTAGCACTACCATGTAAAAAAGAACTACAAGCATTACCCTTTCTCTTGCCTCCTCCCTGGTCTACATAGGGAGCAATATCATTAAACACACGCAGCATCGGAACAATACCATTTGATGTGCCATTTGTTCCCCTAATGAAGCTATTTGTTGCACGAATGTTATGAACAGAAACTCCAATACCCCCAGTCAATTTGCTACTTACAAGACATTCCTTGAGGGTATCGAGCAGAGAAGGAAGCAGCTACTCGACTGCCCAAAGCCAAAACATTAAGTGAACCACTATAACATAACAGAAGGGTGGAAAAGAAAAGGGACTCGCCTCTTTAAATAGTATAAATTAAACCATAATGCTTCAAGTTCAACCTTGAATGTCTAGAATGTTTCCCAAAATTAGGTATGTCAAGCAAAAATGTTTCCCAAAAATAATTGTTATTTCAAACAAGGATCAATTCAAAGTTCCAAAGATCTTAGTTGCAATCAAAAACAACTCAAGCCGTTTGATGCATAAAACATTCAGGTAAACCCTATTTCATAACAACTAATTCAAAAGAAGTTACAATGTGCTACTGCTAGAAGCATTTCAAAATACCAATTCAAAATAGAAAATGTACAAAAATCGTAGGCACAGGAGGCACATACCTGGGGCCTTGGGGATCCAACATTAAAGAGAGTTGGAGAAGCATGTGTAAACCACCTCTATGTCATCAAATAGTATGTAGAGCAAAAATTGTGTGAACAAAGAGTATAAATTCTAAACACGATGTGAGAGATGACAGTGGATGAGCATAAGGAGGATGACAGTGGATGAGCATAAGGAGGATGAAGGCATCTCTACCTTACCCCTCAGGTTTTCTTTCTCACTCAAAAAAAATACCATCTGAGAAACTCTACTTTTCGTTTTGCAGGACAATAGAACAGACGTCCTTGACGATTTGATGGATGCCAATACCCTGTTCCAGAGCTTCTTTCCTAGGTAGGTGTCTAAGAAAGTTCTTTTCTTGCCGTGTAAGCCACCCTGCTTAAAGAGCGAATAATCAATGCTGTCTCCGATCTCACCAACTTCATAATGGGGATGGGCGACCATCCTTTGTTTTTAATGCTTTCTCAGAAGATCTGCAGCCTAGCATGGAGGTCTTCCCTACTGTCAGAAGAGGGGTTGAGAGTGTTTGATACGCAGGCCTTAATGACATCAGTGAAAACTATGCTTTAGATGTGATCTTCGTTGCCGACTGAATCATTTAGGATCTAATTGCCTCGAGAACCACTTAAAACAATTTCGATGGGATTTCCCTACCCTATCGGCTAATAAATTCTACTGTCGGATCTCACCAAGCTTCCTGATCGGCCGATGGGATGTCTCAGGTGAGAATCCAATCGAAATAGTCTCTGCCGGCATCAGACATGAGACTTTTCCTGTTGAATTCTCATATATAATAGCCTATCGGCTAATTATTAATATCCCAAGATATTAATACCAATATTGTGCTAAAAAAAAAACTATTAAGACCTTACAAGCGATTTTGCCCAATTTTGCAAGAGGGAAAAACACACTATCATTTTTTTTACTATATATATATATATTTTAAATGATTAATAGAATCATCATTAATAACTAAACTAAAAGAAATAATATTTACTAAAATACTTAATGAATCCATTAGTAATTTAATCACCATTCTTATAATTACTCTTTTAGTTATACCCTACTAAATAAAATAAGAAATTGATGGCTAATTAATTAATAATAAATACTAGCACCTTATTACTCCACTAATCATGTTGATAGTTTGCTAATTTAATTAATGGAATTACTAATAATTTGGTGGAGCCCTTTTTATATTTATTATAGAATCTGAGTTTTCTTCTTTTGTTTATTTAACTATATCCCCCTTTCTAGGGAGAAGAATTAGTTTACTTGAAGATAAACTTAAGGGACCATTTTTTTTTACCTTTTCTACTCCCACGAATCTCTCCTAAAGTTTAGTTTTAAACTTAACTAACTTAGGACTCCCATGTGATGTTTGTATTTTTTTTCTGTTTCTAATTTTCTCTTAAAAGATAAGCCATAAAGAATATTTTCATTGGATAAGGAGAGACAACGGAAAGTTTTCAATTGTAATGAATTTCAATGGCTGCAAAGTCACTAAGACTTAAATATTAAAAGAAACATAAGGCCTAAAAAAATAAATGAAAAGGCGGTGGAGCCTATCAAATGTCACATGGAAGATTTGAGAAACTAATACAAGGAAAATCGGACTCTCTACGAGATGATTTCCAACAAAGCTCTTTAATATATTTTTTTGAAAACCATATACTTTCGGCTATGCAGTTATAATGTTCATTGCATAGTTTGGTCACTTTTTAACATGCTTGACTAAGGGTCATGAAATTCATTCCATTCAATATTCTTGGAATGGATGAAACGATGTACAAGTTATAAGAAAATTGTATGCTAGAATAGCCCTTTATATTGCTTAATTTATTTAAACTTTGTAGACCAAAGAAGATATTGAACTATGTAATATTGAATAGGTTTCATGGATTGCACAACTGCATATTGTGTTGAATAATATTACTTTCAAAAAGGTTTAGATTTAATTATCAAAATAAGATATAGTATTATTTAATAAAAACATGTATCTCTTTAAAAATGATCATGCAGTATTAGGAATTGAAAATGAAATTATCAAATTGTAATATAAATTGATTTTTTTTAAGTTTATATATAAGTTAAAATATTATAAATGAAAATATAAATAAAATATTATTATCTTTGAATTATATATCGAGAAGTTTATAATTCATCACATTCAAACACACTCTCCAAAAGAAATATTCTAAATTTTTTATTTCATATAAAAGTAAGTTTCTAAATTAATATGCTTAAAATTAAAAATTACATTCGAAATTATTACATATAAAAAGGAAGTTTCTAAAATTTAGAAAATTAAGTTAGCAAATTAAGTATAAAAGAAATTTTCTAAATTTACTTAAGCTTCTAAATTAATATACTTAAAATTATAAAATATTGAAAATCTTGAAAAAAGAAAAAATATTCTTTGATGTAATTGGAAAATGATTTTTCTAAAACAAAATTATGAAACAATGAAAAAAATTGTTATTTTTCAAATTCTAAATTAACTTATATAAAGTAAAATATTATAATATTAAATAAAAAGGTAATATCCTAAATTTTCTATTCATATAAAAATGTTTCTAAATTAATCTATTTAAAACATAAAAAATATTGAATTCTTTTTTAAAAAATAAAAGCATTTCAAAAAAGGAAGAATCATTCGTATTCTATTTTATTCAAAATTTATATATGTGTGTGTATGTAGAAATATTATAAATGAAAGGATCTATTAAAGATTTTATTGTAAACAAACATACCTATTACAATATATAATTTAATGTAAAATAAAACCAAAATCATAATAACTACATATCTAAAATCAATTTAAAATAGCACAATTAAATACAAAGAAAATTAATAATTTTATTGTTACGCATAAAAAATCATTTTTAAAATTAATATATTAAAAACTAGCATATCTATCTTTAAAAAATAATGTAATTGAAAATTAAATTCACACTTAACTTTATCATATAATTAATAAATAATTTATATAGATTTATTATTATTTATATATTTAGTATTATTCAAATTGATTTAAGTTGAAAATTAAATTCACTTAACTTTATCATATTGGTTAGGATTTAATTATGGTTAGGGCTCAATTAAAATTCTAAGATAAAGCATGGAGTTAAGGCTAGGGTGATGAGGGTTGAATCAAGGTTACAATTACAGCTTTGGTTATGGTTTTTATTCAATTAGGGTTAGAGTCTAGTTAGGATTAGGGTTCAGGTTCAATTATGGTTGAATTTCAATTAGGTTAGGGGTAGTGTTCAGAGATAAATCTTAGAGTTATAGTTGGGATTAGGGTTTGTGTTCAATTAGGGATAAAATTAGGATTGGATTTTATTATGAATAGGCTTAGGGTTAGGTGTTCTAAGTTAAGATTAGGGTGGGCGCGGAGTTAGTGTTAGTGTTGAGGATTAATTAGCATTAGGGTTAGGGTTTAATTAGGGTTTAATATAGAAAGGAGTGATAGGGAGGAAGGGGGGGAGAAGGAGAGATAGAGATAGAAAGAGGCAGAGATAGCGATATAAAGGAGAGATGGAGAGATAGATACAACTTGGGAAAGATATAGGGGTTGAGATATAGAGAGTCAAAGAAAGGATAGAGTAATAAATAAACCTAACCCTAATCCTAACCCTAACCCCAATCATAACCCTAACCCTAATCCTAATCCTAGCCCTAATCTTAGCCCTAACCCTAAACCTAACCCTAACCCTAATCATAATCCTCACCCTAAACCTAATCACAATCCTAACCTAATGAAACCCTAACCCTAATCCTAACCCTAACCCTAACCCTAATCCCAATCCCTAGCCCTAATCCTAGCAACCCTAGCTGGCCTCAAATCCTAACCCTAGCGTAATCTGTATAGCCCTAGCTACTAATCATATCCTAGCCTAATACTAATGCTAACCTAAACCTAATCCTAATCTAACCTAGCTATGCCCTAGCCTAATCCTAACCCACTACCCTAGCACCACAACCCTAAGCCTAGCCTAATCCTAACCTAGCCTAATCATAAGCCTAATCAAAATCTTGGCCTAAACCTAGTCCTAATCCTAATCCTAATCCTAATGCTTGATCCTAACCTGGTTAGGCCCTAGCCTAACCTAAGCAAAATTAATAAACTAACCTAATCCTGGCCCTAGCCCTGGCTTAAGGTGGCCTAATCATGTCCCTGGCTTTGTGCTAATGCTATACTTATTATTTGAGTCATTTCAGCACAAACACTAACCCTAATCCTATCCCTAACCCTAATGGTAACCCTAACCCTAAACCTAATCCTAACCCTAACCGAACTAAACACTGACCCTAATCCTAACCCTAATTCTAACCCTACCCTAATCATATTAACTATCATATTATGACATATTAATTATTATAATAATTTTATAATAAAATATATAAAAATTATAAAAAATTTATTTAAGATATTTACATGTTGTAAAATTATAAGCCCTGCTACCATATATATATATATATATATATATATATATATATATATATATATATATATCCTCTCCTATATATATATATATATATATATATATATATATATATATATATATATATAAAATTTTAATAATGTATAAAATCTGTTGGGGAGATTATCTTTCTCTAGAAACACACACTACTCAATTTTTTATTATAAAAATTGAAGAGACGCCTCCAGAAGAATATCTCTCGACGTATTTTATATATATATTATTAAAATAATATATATATATATGCTAGTATGTATACCATTCATTTTCTTTTTTTAAGTTTTCAAGATTAGAGACAATCAAATCAAGGTCTTCAATATTAGAGACAGCCAAAGAATCCCTTGTTTCCGGAGCATGAAAAAGAAAACAGCACTAACAATTGTCTTGTAAATTGTAATCCAGCGGATATCACTTGCATTAATTCTGTAAATTTCAATATAACAGAATGGATGTCATTGGTAAAAATTTTATCTTCTATACTAAACGGTGCTGTAGACAGGTGGTTGGAGAGGATATGAAGCGTCTGCGTTGGAATTTATTGTGTCCCTGTTCACCAGATTGGCGATGCATTCAGTTTCTCTTCCAGAGAAAATGCTTTGAAACCCAAAAAAAAATGGGAATTTGGAAAGCATCTACTGTCCGCTTATTTTTGTTGTCACCTTGGCTTTCTGCATCCCTCTCACCCATCTTCGCTAAGTTCCAATACTGACAGGCGAAACAGCTGGCTGATTATGCGGTTCTAAAGATCTTTAAATTCTTTTGCTTTGGCCATTCCTTCTCACATTCTTGTCATTCTCTAACTGTCCTTTTGTCCCATGATCTAAAGGAATACGAAGAGAAAGGACATTTCATCTAGGCAGTAATCCTGTTGGCCCAGCCATGGGTGCTTTCAGCCTTCTTCATTGTATTCTGCTGTTCCTGCTCATATCTATTTCTACCACAGAGTTTATGCAAATTTCTATGATGACATAGATGTGATGTGGGGCGCCGTTAATGTCAGCATATTCAGTGATGGTCAGGACTTGGAGCTTTCTCTCAATCAGGCCTCCTCGGGTAAATTTTATTTAATCCTCTTGACATTTGCATTCATTTCCAAGTACCCACGAATGATTATAGACTGATGTTTTATCCAATGTGCTTGGGTCCACTGCATAGATTGATTAGGTTCAAAGGATGGTTATCAGATACTCTGAGATGGGTTTAGTAAACTTATATGAAACAAAATAAACTGATGTTTCCTTTTGTTTTAGGATCATTAATCCAATCAAAGGAGGAATTCTTGTCTGGGAGCTTCAGTATGCTTATGAAGCTTGTTGCCGGAGATTCGGCGGGCAAGTAACCACATTCTGTGTGAGTGAAGCGTCCTTGGGTGCAGTTCTAAGGATATTTCAAGTTTAGGGCAAGCAGAAGATAATGGATCGCAGATCGGCTTGAGGTAAATGAACCGGGCCGTTCTGATTTTATAAATCAGAATTGGGTTGTTCACGTTTTATTAAAAAATCTAGTTTTTCACGCGGATATGATGTTCATTGTCGTAGAATAGTTCTATTATTTTGTTTCCTTCAGATTCCAGGCATTTCATTATCAGATCTACTAGTGTTGTGGAGAGCGCAAGCATTAGAAATCCTTCCTTGGACCAAATAAAGCAGATTACTGCTGAGCTGCAGCGTAATGGCAGGGCGGAAGGCCAGAACGTTTTCTACCGGTTTCAGAATGCCACTGCAACAGAAACGGAAGAAGGAACAACCACAAACATGAAGTAGTATTGATTAGAAGGCAGGTTAGTCAAAAAAAACAATGTGAATAACAAACTCATAAGAATCTACCTGCCCTTGTAATCAGTACTACTTACATGTTTGCGGTTGTTCCTTCTTCCGTTTCTCTCTTGCAGTGGCATTCTGAAACCAGTAGAACACGTCCTTGCCTTCCGCCCTGCCATAACGCACCAGCTCAGCAGTAATCTGCTTTATTTAGTCAACCGATGGATTTCTTGTTCGGCTCATGAAAATGGAAGTTCAATATACGCTTATGATCTTCAGTTGGCTTTCACCTACTGCAAAAGCTTCTAACGCTTGCGCTGTCCACAACACTAGCAGATCTGATAAGCCTGGAATCTGAAGAAAGCGAAAAAATATAATTATTCTACGACAGTAAACAACATCATATCGAATGGAAAAAATTAGATTTTTAATAAAACGCGAGCAGCCCATTTCGTTTTATAAAATCAGAACGACCCAGTTCGTTTACCTTCAGCAGATCTGCGATCCATTATCTTCTGCGGGACCTAAACTTGATATATCCTAATGAATCTCCTTGCGTGCGTATGCAACTTAGCTCTGAGGGTGACATGCATGACGAGATAGATATGGAATTTCTGGGAAATACTTTGGGCCAACCCCATATCTTGCACACTAACATCTTCGGTCGAGGTAAAGAGGGTAGGGAGCAGCAATTTTGTTTATGATTCGATCCCACAGCTGACTTACACAACTACACCATCCTCTGGAACGCATGGCAAATCATGCAATTTCTTTGATTCATCATGTATATATTTTTCTATCAAATATTTTTTTTTCGATCACATTTTATGATCTGTTATGAAAATAAAATGATTTACACAATCGGATGTAAAAACTCCAAAACAAAAATATATGGAAGCCCCAAGTATTGATTTTCACACACACAATCAGCATGTTAAAGAGAGCCAGCGATTACTAGGCATGATTAAATCGATCTACTGTCACGAATATTACTCAACCCTTGAAATTGTAAGATTAAATTTCAATCCTTCCATGGTACAGTTAAGAGACCTCAAATTGACTTCTAGTTTATCCTTCATCTGAAAAGTTGATTCTTTCGAACTTGAGTTCTAATATTTCTTCCCATGTGCACATTGAATTACCATGAAAAGGTTTTCGAAATGTGAAAAAAATTATGAACAGCACAACCTCTACCATTATTCGTTATGGTGGTTTCAAATGAATATTCTGAATCAAGCCATAAACATCCATTAAAGAATAATGGAAGGTTAATTTTTGTTAGATACTGTAAGTTGAAATTATGCTAGTATGGATGTATGAAAAATGATATCTCATGATAGGTATGGTTCCTTGAAGTCATGAGTTTAGTCAACAAAGCACAAGGTAAAAGTCTATGCAAAGGTAGGTTGAAGAAATGAAAGTATAGGAGAGATTATCTTATAGGTTTATCTTTAATAGAAAAAAAATGAAAACGATTTGTTCTATGATGAAAGTTTCTAGGTATCAAGATACAAAATAACAGATCAAGGAAAATAGATTTGGATTCAAAATAGATTTTCTATTATAATAATATTCAAGGTATAAGTTTATCAAACTCTTTTTTTATTGGGAATCTAACTGTCATGTTCAAGATTTTACACCTTGGACACAACACAACCATTTTATTTTATTTCTTTTCTAAACTACAAACGTATAAACCTTTAATGAATGATAACCATGCATAGATATGGTGTATAAACTATATGCATCAGGCAGCCTTATTATTTAGTTTTTTTTGCTAAAAGTTCACAAAATAAATTTATGTGTTATAACACCTCTCCAAGGATCATGATGACTTTATCCTTTAACAATAATTGAATAATGGTAATACTAATATTTAATCAAATACATTAGGGATGTCATTCTTAATATTAAAATGATAAGCTAATAGTAGGATTAGTATTTAGCCAACATAATATTATTATTTTCAAATCTCAATCTAACATTAATACCTTATCTTTAATTTTTAACCCAAATAATAACAATAATATTTATTTGCCAATTTCAATACAAATTTTATTGCTATTTAATCAACTAACACTAATGTTATTTATTTAGAAAAATAATATTACTAAAATAATGTTGGCATTCATTGCATCCCACTATTCTTTTAATATAACTAATTTACTAATTCACTACTACCATTTTCGTTTTATATTAATACTATTGTTTTACTTAAATCCAATATTTCTTAATACCAATATTAACATGGGTTATTTTAATATTGATTTTTATTTTATTTTCACCTTAATTTTTTTTTTTTCTACCTAATAATAATATTCTTACCCATAAGTTAAACCCCATGAATATTTACATTTCCCCTCTACAATACTAGCGCTTGCACCTCAGCAAGGTGCAATGGTTACGCCGATAGCTGGATATACTCTGGCAGTATATTGAAAGGGATGGAAAAAAACTACAAGAAAAATGAAAATTGCTTTTCTTAGGACTAACTATTTATAGCAAAAGTCAGTTGATGATAGGATGCAAGCTACGAAGTAAAATCAGACTGTAAGGAAGAAATCATTGCGTGGCTCTTCACTTTGAACGGATGCTTCATTCTAGAGACTCTCAGGCTTCTCAGTGATGAATCACAAAGGAACCTAGATCCTGTTTTTAATAGAAACCGGGTCCGTTCTTGTCAATTAGATATCCTAACTAATCTACTATTGCTTGAAAATCAGGTTCCCATAGTCCTCCTCCTTGGGCTATTGCAAATGAAGTACAATTGCACAGAAGAAAAGGCAAGGATAGAGCTGCTTAGAATGATTCGTGATGGTATAGTTGCCTTGGCTCACCCTTTCTTGCAGCAAAAAAGAGGGGAATCGCCAACAGAGCATTATGAACGCGAGAAAAACTTGAAGGAAGAACCCAAGTTATAAAAATCTGAAGCAATACAACCACATTTTGGGATTTTTCCATGATTTCATTCTGCAGGAGTCGAAGATTATCGGTGAAGGAGAAAAGGCAGGGGATATTCATATTACAGTACTAGAGGGCAGACACCATCGTTATCTTCGTGGTCTTCATTGTCATACAACAGCTCATAAACTGAAGAAAGAGTCTAAGTATCAATACCTCGTGGCTTCTGCTACAGAGTTATACAAGAGGGGAATGATGTTTAAGTCGTACAAGGGAGTTCCCTCAGCAAAGGACCTCCGTTTCAACGAATAGAAAAATACTCTGTTTCTCCCTGTGATATGGCTTTCTGATGCTACAGAATTGATCTTCAGGAACCTCATGGATGTGGACATCTGCCAAGAAAAAGAATTCACCGTTATTTTAGAGTATGTATTTCTGATGAATAGTTTGATGGAGACTGTGGAGGACGTGGCTTTGCTCAAGAAGAAGGGAATAATTTAGAGCTCCATTGGATTATTGTGTAGATGTAAAGCCCATCTTATTCCTTCAGTTTTGTTTTTAACATGGAAGATTATGGAATATCACAAATTATCGAAATCATCTTCATTAAGGAATAGTTCATTTAGCATTCATTGCATATAGGTGATTAAGTATACTTGAGTCGAAGTAGTATTTAAATGGATGACCTTCTGGGAAGTTCCAATACTTCACCCATGTGTATCACCTAGATGCAATGAATGCTAAGTGCACCATTCATTCCCATAAAAAATAGGTCCATTCCACCTACTACTCATGAAATATGGGTCAATGAGTTTGATTCGTAGACTATAAAATTGAATCTTGATATTAATATAAGACTTGACAGACTGCAGAGAATTCCTCCTACTTATCAGATTCATATTGTCAGGTTTCTTAAAGACAAAAAATAAATAAAGTTAAACCACCCTAAATAATAGTCATCGAGATTATATCATTGACCAGATTCTTTTAAGACACAGGTTACTTCTTAGACTCACATCAAGGCTCACAATACATTCCATTGTATAATAAGGCTGATAGCCAATATTTTATAAAGTCTGCCTGCGTAATGCATTTTATAAAGTCTACCTTGCATATTCTTTCAGAAATTTGAAATGCAAAAAAAACACAAGATACAGCATACACAACAACCACACAAAACCTTTTAAATGTTGATTAGATTTACACTAAGCCATTATCCCTTAACAGTAATGAAGGCATCTTGTAATCTAAAAATTTTCAAAACTAAAGAATAATAAACTGGTAACAAAACTTACCTCCAGCGAGTTGATGAGCATTTTCAAGAAATGCGGTATTGATTGTATTTGGAAAAGAAGTATTTACTTGGAGATGCACCGAAGGATGAAACGTGTCCTTTAGCCAGTGCACCTCTAGTCACCGAAAGTTCTGCTTTGAAAGGTTTGATCATTAGACTCTCATTTAAAAAAAATTAAGGTGGAAATTACTTATGTATTAATCATACAGTCTTAGATATAGCCATCAAGATTATATCATTGGCTAGGTTCTTGTAAGACACAAGCTACTTCTTAGACTCCCACCAAGGCTCGTCCCTTTATATGACAACCACAATACCTTCCATTCTATTGTAAGGTTGATAGCCAATATTTTATAAATTATACCTGTGTAATGTATTTTATAAAGTCTACCTGCATATTATTAATGTAGTTGTTGGTAGCATGTTTACTTCTAGTGATGTTGATCGAAATTTCTATTGAAGACTGTTGAGAAACATGTGAAAAAGTACTCTTTAAGATTCCTCTGACTATTTTGTAGGGACATGTCATCTTTCCTCTCTCTTGGTTGAGTGTCTGTCTGGCACAATAATTCTTTGGCACAAGCATTAATCAGAGCATTGGATGGCAAGAGAATTTATGAATGGTCTGTGTGTGGCATCATGTGTACAAAATGAATCTGGGTCTTCAAAAGCATAGAGAAATATAGGAGAAGCAGTATGCTAAAGTGTAGGCAAGTAAAGAGGAGCCCTTGGATCATGCGATATTGTCTCAGGGCAGATGAATATCATCATATCGATCATGATGGAGACTACGAGAACAGTCAAAATATACCTCAAAAATAATATCAAGGAGTTCTATAAAATTAGCACTACCATGTAAAAAAGAACTACAAGCATTACCCATTCTCTTGCCTCCTCCCTGGTCTACATAGGGAGAAATATCATTAAACACACGCAGCATCGGAACAATACCATTTGATGTGCCATTTGTTCCCCTAATGAAGCTATTTGTTGCACGAATGTTATGAACAGAAACTCCAATACCCCCAGTCAATTTGCTACTTACAAGACATTCCTTGAGGGTATCGAGCAGAGAAGGAAGCAGCTACTCGATTGCCCAAAGCCAAAACATTAAGTGAACCACTATAACATAACAAAAGGGTGGAAAAGAAAAGGGACTCGCCTCTTTAAACAATATAAATTAAACCATAATGCTTCAAGTTCAACCTTGAATGTCTAGAATGTTTCCCAAAATTAGGTATGTCAAGCAAAAATGTTTCCCAAAAATAATTGTTATTTCAAACAAGGATCAATTCAAAGTTCCAAAGATCTTAGTTGCAATAAAAAACAACTCAAGCCGTTTGATGCATAAAACATTCAGGTAAACCCTATTTCATAACAACTAATTCAAAAGATGTTACAATGTGCTACTGCTAGAAGCATTTCAAAATACCAATTCAAAATAGAAAATGTACAAAAATAGTAGGCATAGGAGGCACATAACTGGGGCCTTGGGGATCCAACATTAAAGAGAGTTGGAGAAGCATGTGTAAACCACCTCTGTGTCATCAAATAGTATGCAGAGAAAAAATTGTGTGAACAAAGAGTATAAATTCTAAACACGATGTGAGAGATGACAGTGGATGAGCATAAGGAGGATGAAGGCGTCTCTACCTTACCCCTCAGGTTTTCTTTCTCACTCAAAAAAAATACCATCTGAGAAACTCTACTTTTCGTTTTGCAGGACAATAGAACAGACGTCCTTGACGATTTGATGGATGCCAATACCCTGTTCCAGAGCTTCTTTCCTAGGTAGGTGTCTAAGAAAGTTCTTTTCTTGACGTGTAAGCCACCCTGCTTAAAGAGCGAATAATCAATGCTGCCATCCGATCTCACCAACTTCATAATGGGGATGGGCGACCATCCTTTGTTTTTAATGCTTTCTCAGAAGATCTGCAGCCTAGCATGGAGGTCTTCCCTACTGTCAGAAGAGGGGTTGAGAGTGTTTGATACGCAGGCCTTAATGACATCAGTGAAAACTATGCTTTAGATGTGATCTTCATTGCCGACTGAATCATTTAGGATCTAATTGCCTCGAGAACCACTTAAAACAATTTCGATGGGATTTCCCTACCCTATCGGCTAATAAATTCTACTGTCGGATCTCACCAAGCTTCCTGATCGGCCGATGGGATGTCTCAGGTGAGAATCCAATCGGAATAGTCTCTGTCGGCATCAGACATGAGACTTTTCCGGTTCAATTCTCTCCTATAATAGCCTATCGGCTAATTATTAATATCCCAAGATATTAATACCAATATTGGGCTAAAAAAAAACTATTAAGACCTTACAAGTGATTTTGCCCAATTTTGCAAGAGGGAAAAACCCACTATCATTTTTTTTTACTATATATATATATATTAAATGATTAATAGAATCATCATTAATAACTAAACTAAAAGAAATAATATTTACTAAAATACTTAATGAATCCATTAGTAATTTAACCACCATTCTTATAATTACTCTTTTAGTTATACCCTACTAAATAAAATAAGAAATTGATGGCTAATTAATTAATAATAAATACTAGCACCTTATTACTCCACTAATCATGTTGATAGTTTGCTAATTTAATTAATGGAATTACTAATAATTTGGTGGAGCCCTTTTTATATTTATTATAGAATCTGAGTTTTCTTCTTTTGTTTATTTAACTTTATCCCCCTTTTTAGGGAGAAGAATTAGTTTACTCGAAGATAAACTTAAGGGACCATTTTTTTTTACCTTTTCTACTCCCACGAATCTCTCCTAAAGTTTAGTTTTAAACTTAACTAACTTAGGACTCCCATGTGATGTTTGTATTTTTTTTTCTGTTTCTAATTTTCACTTAAAAGATAAGCCATAAAGAATATTTTCATTGGATAAGGAGAGACAACGGAAAGTTTTCAATTGTAATGAATTTCAATGGCTGCAAAGTCACTAAGACTTAAATATTAAAAGAAACATAAGGCCTAAAAAAATAAATGAAAAGGCAGTGGAGCCTATCAAATGTCACATGGAAGATTTGAGAAACTAATACAAGGAACTAATCCAGCCTGTTCATCTTTTTAAAATTTTTGTCACTCGGTATTGTCTTGATTCAATATGTACTTGAAGCCATTAATTGATTTTTGTGTAATTTTTTGTCTAAAATATTGTAGTTATGATCATATGAGCAGCGTGGTGAATCCCCAATCCCTAATAAATTTGAATCTCTCAGATGATTTCCAACAAAGCTCTTTAATATATTTTTTTGAAAACCATATACTTTCGGCTATGTAGTTATAATGTTCATTGCATAGTTTGGTCACTTTTTAACATGCTTGACTAAGGGTCATGAAATTCATTCCACTCAATATTCTTGGAATGGATGAAACGATGTACAAGTTATAAGAAAATTGTATGCTAGAATAGCCCTTTATAATGCCCATATTTTTTATAGTAGTGACATTGGACTTGAGATTTATCATACCTTTGATTTTGTGACTGATTCTATGATGGGTTTTGGCTTGAGTCTTGATTGCTACCTCTTCCACTTGAATTTGATAGACTGTATCTTTCACCTCTATAAGAGTTTCTTCCTCTTCCTCTTGATCTACCTTTTCCTCTTCCTTGACTGACTGAAGCCTGAGTTTTGAAAGCATGCTCCAATGATGTATCTGCTGACCTTTTTAGCCTATGTTCATGAGAAATTAGAGATGCATATAGCTCATCGACTAAGAACTGTGAAAGATTCTTTGTCTCCTATATAGCAACTACAACCGGTAGAAATTTTGTGGGCAAACTCCTTAAAATCTTTTCAACAACTCTGGTATCTTCCTGATTTTCTCCATGAGACCTAATTTGATTAACCACCCCAATGACTTGGGTGTAGAATGAATCTACAGATTCATTGTCCTTCATACATATTGTTTCAAAATCTCTTCTCAGCATTTGTAG
>VDFB02305430.1:0-25057 GCA_007258455.2 Sequoia sempervirens | reverse complement strand
GATAGCAAAACCCAGAGAGGTTTCAGATGGTCCCAACACGATCACTTAGGCCTTCGACGGAAAGGTCCAGATGCCCCACGGTCTCCGAGAAATAGCCCTCCAAATATTTCTGCCTTTTAGCACTTTGGACTCTTAAGGGAAATCGCCGGTCCAATGTAGCTCGGAGTGATTCGGCGTATTTGGGTGCAAAAGAGGACCATCCTTGGTGTAAACGTACAACAAGATGAGAGTGTGATGCTAATCTAGGTGTTATGTGTAGCAGATCAAGCTTGTTGTCATGCAAATGCTGAATGATGGTTGATTGGTAAGCTTATTACCACAGTGATGTTACAATGGTTTTTCTTTGAAGCAAGGAAATTTGTGTTCACTTATCATTTTTTAGTATTATTATTCTACGCGTTCTTGTGTAACATCTAGGCTAGTGGCTTATAAGATGATTGTTATTTTGCTCGAATATGCACATTATGCACTAATTTTTCATTGATCTATGTTCCTTTGTAAGTGGAATGGTTTGAAAGTGTCATTTGTACCTACTAGTACAATTGTAGAATGGTATGGTGTGGTTATTGTGGAGGAACAATGCATTTGTGACATAGTTGTATGGCAAGACTTTCATGGAAATGTTTTGTGAATGCTTTTGCAGGAAAATAGTAAAATGTTAAGGTCTTTACAGTGGAAGGTTGCAGTAGGTTTTGGTTTCAAGGGGAGCTTCTTAGCATATTCTTTATTCTTGATATTTTTAGCTGATATGTTTATTGTGTATGTATGATGTATTAATGTGACAAGTGACAAACAAGCTTCATCACTATTTATGTTTGTGATCTCTTTTCATGTTATTATGGATTCAATGGTAGTTGGCATGACACTTCATCTTTTAGTTCTCGATGGATATGATACTCTACTTCTTTTGATAGTTCAATTTGATGTTTCACTTGACAACTTGGTATTTGCATATATTTATATCTAATATTGCTTTAGTTTTTGACATCTTGTTGTTAGTTTGATAGATGAGGACAATGGTATCATGGTACATTTTGGTGATTTTTGATGCTTACCCACTCCTTTGACCTTTGGAATTGTTTTCAAAAGGGGGAGAAAAGTTGATATTTATAGTTGAGATTGACACTACATTGTACAAAAATAAGTTTTTCTTTATTTATCAGTTTCTTGTTGTATATTGGTTTATTGCTACAGGTTCATATTTTTGCATTCTTTGACATTGGTGATCATATACATTGTTTGACATCAATTCCAAAGGAAAAGTTTGTTGACATTGATTTTGGCATTGATTTTAAGGGATGATCATAGGTGGCATGCATTCAAATAATGAGACAATTTTGTTTTTTGTTGAATTTTCAACTTGGCACATTTTTAGGTAATACACTATATATACATTTGTGGCATTTATTGAAGGTTTATTGTTATTTGGTTGGTTGCAATGAAATATACATTTCTCTATTTCTAGGTGAGTTTGGTATTGATAAATCATGGAGGTAGCAATACTTATTGAGGCAACAATACTTGATATAATTGGGGTTTAGATCATGTAATGGTCTTTTGCATTTTTTTGGTTTATACTTCAATACTTGATATATTTGACTTTCAAATTAACACAAGGATTTCACTAGGATTCTTGTTCATTATGAAGTTAGACCACTTTCATAAAAGTAAATAGGGAGGATTGACATATATCATTTTTTTTTTTTTTTAGTGACTTTGAGAAAAAACACCGACATAATAAGTTGTTGCATATCTAAAAGGTAATGATGAAATTTCAACATAATGGTTAGTGGTTTGATAATTTCATTTGAAAAGGCTTACCAAGTTCATTATGACCTAAATATTTTTATTAAATATAAGCAACAAATCATTTTTAACACAACCAGCTTAGGGCTCAAAGAAACTTTCAAAGAGTTGGTTGTATTGTGACTGCAAAGGATGGGTTTTAGGCAATAGACTTGTGGTTTTAGTTTCTATAGATAAGTCAATCTTCATTGATTAAGTTGCATTGTATTTATCTAAAAATTAGTTGAGTGTTTATTGTCTTTGCATTTGTTAAGGTTGATTTATGGTTGCATTATGTATGGCTATCAAATTTGATTCAAAGTCTATCATTTCAATCTTGTTCAATTTTTCATACTCTCATTATGTTTTGGTATTGAGAACACATGTAAGTTTATTGTCTAATCTTATGTATATCCTTTTGCTAGGGCAAAGGCTCTCTAAAGGTATTGTTGTTCCTATTTTTTATTGTCTAGGGCATAGTTTTGTTACAAATACATTGTTGTTTGTAAAGTGAAAACTAAAGTTTATTGATTGGATTGGTGTGGAGCATTTTGTGTAGTTTGCATACCTTGATTTAGATGCAATGTAAATAATATACCAGTGTGTATTACATATGTCTAAGGTGCATAGTGTTTATTTCATCAATAATAGTTTAAGTGGCTGGAAATGCTTTGAGTTTGAAAGATGTGCAATGCAATGTAATCAGCAATATGAATAAACTACATAATATAACCATTCTTTTTATGCTATTGTACATCAAGATATTTAACCATTTCTCACTTGATTAAAATTTCAAAGACTTTAATTATGCACATGAGGAGGCAATTAAATTTCGATTGTCAACTTCTATATATGAAATTATCCAATAATCAAGTGTATGTCCATATACAAAAATGGCATCAATGCCAAATCAAACAAAATTTTACAATATGTGGCATATGCCATCTCGGGTAATTATTCACACATGCCAAATGTTCATCTCATTCTAAACTACTAGTGGATCATCAAAATGGAGCCTCTTTGAAGCACTCGTTGCCTCTGAAGGTAGCTGCACAAGAGAAAGTCAAACCACAATTGAGATTACTTATACTATATAATTTAAAATCAAATAATTAACATCAAAATCAATATACATTAAATTATAATTGAACTCTAAAATTGTAATCTTGATTACCTGAAATATCTGTCTCTTCAAAGGGTCAGGAGTTCTAGAATATGCCCCTCTCAAAGAACTCACCAAAACCATCTTTTGTAATTACACTATATAGGTGAACAAAAAACATAAAACTGATCCAAGTTAGCATACACACTGTCAAGCATTAGAACATATAAATACCAAACACAAAATAAAATGAATGAGCTTTTAGGTGTGTTTCAACACCTCCTCCTTGAGCTGCTTCTAACACTCTACTCTTCCAGGGGTTCCACATGTACTCCGCTGGTGTTGTGGCTCCTTTGTCAATAAGGACGAGGTCATAATACCGCGACATAAAATGACAAGTACATTATGAAACTACCAATCTATGTCGATGTATGTATAATCAATATAAGATCTTAAAATTCTTAATTCAATCAAATTTGAGTTCAATTACCTTGCCCTTATCCAACATTACACTTCCATAGTCTGAACAAGGTTGCACCTCGCCCGCAGAAGGTATTTCCTACAAGAGGAAAAGAAGATAAACATATAAGTTATTATATAATTTCATTTCAATGACAATTCAAAGGACAAGAAAGTATACTATAAATAAATGTAAATGAATGAGTGCAAAAATATATACTGTGTGCATGTCCAGGCCAAATGAAATGGCCCTCAAGGTGCTATCCGTCACATTTGTCAGCTCCTCCTCGGACATCAACTGTTAAATAGACCATGTAAATAAATATTAGTACATTATACTATCTCTTATTAATATTCATTTAAAAACAAATGCAAGTTATAACCAACTTAAATTTACCTGGTGCTCTAGGTCCATGTCCCTCTAAAGGTGAGAGGATTTTCTTTGTATTATGTGTCTACTCCCCGGTCGATCTATAATATTCACATCAGTGGGAAGCCATAATCAGAAGTGTCTAGGGATGTGCTCCTGCAGGTTCTACAAGAGGATCCAAGAGCATTTGGCAAAAGCACATGGAGCAAAGTATGTGGGTACACACAAATATGTGGACTGATGAGGATGATGCAGAGCACTGAGCCACCAACACCAACATCACTTAATGTGGGCTGAAAGCATTTAGAAGCATGCAAAACCAAAAGACACTAAAGAGTGAATAGCATTTATAGTCTCATGCCGATCCTGCATAATATCTCGATGGTATACTGGAGGTGGTGGAGGAAGGGGAGGAGGGGGAACATACGGGTGGGGTATTACTCTAACTGCCCCTGATCTATCCTGGGGCATACCTCCACCAACACCCTGGAAGGGTCTAATGTCAAAGTAATTGACATGATGCCCTAACACAAACTCAGCATATAATTTTTTTATAAAGTAAAATGGTACATCCAAATTGTTGTTGGGTGGTTTCAAAAAAACCATACACCAATGATCCCAAAAGTTTTCTACAATGTCTCTATGAGTGCACCATTTTATAGAAAGTTTTGGTTTATTAACATTAACCTGAAAACCAGTGCGGGGGTTAACAAATAAAGAGGCTATTTGGGCTTTGGTTATTCCGAGATCTTTCACATCATCATAGGACAATCCACGCATAATATTCTTCTAAGTGTTTTCAAATTACCTAATGAAAGGCATTGCGTTGGCGAGGAGAGTGGTTTATATTTTTAATTATTTCATCCATTGTGTTTGGACATCTAAGATAATCGAGAGGGACTCTGTATAAACTTCAGAAATGCCCCTTAATTGTTGCACTCTTTTCAGAAAATTAATTTTGAATTGATGGCCGTGGAGTGTGGGTGAGGTGGTGGTGGTGGGAGAGGTGAGCAGGAGGTGGAGGGGGAGGAGGTGGAGGTGGAGGCGGAGGTGGAGGTGGAGGAGGTGGAGGTGGTGGAGGTGGTGAATTGGTATTTTCACTGTCACAGCCCATAATGTTCGATTCAATATAAAACAAATCAATCTAATTGAATTGACAATATAAATGAAAGGCCACATAAAATACCCTAGTTTATAACAAAAATCTATAAAATTTTCTAATTTTTAATCCAAATACATAAAAAACTCTATTTTAAAGTCAAAATCCATTGCAAACATTCAAATTTTATAAAAATCCATGCTAAAGTTTGGTGGTAAAGGTTTAATTGTTTGAATATGACTAATTGGAGGAAGTTGAATCATATTCTTGTTTAACAATTGCAACATGATCACATGGAGAGAATCAAAACAACTATGAAAATTTCCTATCTCATGGCCTAAATTTATATCTAGAGTTATGTTTACAGTAGTTACTTCTGTCTCAATATTATGAGCAGTTTGACACGAATGTTTATCAAGTAATGAATATTTTGTTTTTCTTTAAATGATTGATAGTTGTTTTGAGGGTATGACTTATATGATTGACCAATACGAAATTTCATGAAGGTACTCATACCAACTAATCATATATTCATAATCGAAGGGTTATACAAAAACGTGTTATGATGGATATTTCATTAATTGATTTTCAAGACAAGAAAAACCATGAGACCATGGCTTGTTGCTTACTATTATGCTTTGATAGATCTTTCCAAGCATCCATAACCTTTTTCATAAGGTGTCCTGCTTTTAGGTTTTAGCTATAAAGCAGCAAGGTAGTGAACTGCTTGATGTTTTGGTATGACATGTATGAAAATGTGGTAGCATAGACAAGGCAAAGAATTGCTTTGAAATGTCTCAAAGAAATGTAGTCTCATGGTGCAGAATGTTACGAGGAATGCCATGACAAGTACCATATGGATTGTCGCGGCATTCCATCAATGTGAGATCAAGATTTTTTTGAGGCATTTTTCAAACAATTCACTGCCTTGTCTATGTTACGTTTACTATTATGCTTTGTAGATTTTTCCTTCTAAGCATCTGGTATTGTTTTAAAGCACTTGTTTTGTATTTTACCCATAGCATGAAGGTTGAACCTGTTGATAAACGTTTGCAGACATGTATGAAGAATGTGGTAGCATAGAAAGGTAGTGAACTATTTCTGAAAGGGTCAGCTTGAAGAATGTGGTCTCACAGATGGAATGCCATAACTAATGCCATGACAAGCAACAGCTATGGATTGTCATGGCATTCCATCACCATGAGACCATTTCTTTGATGCAGTCAGCCTGATCGCCTTCTATGCTATTGCTTACCATTATGCTTTGATAGATCTTTCCAAGCATCCATGACTTGTTCAAAAGCACCTGTTTTAGGGTTTTAGCCATAGCAGCAAGGCAATGAACTGTTTGATAAAATGCTTTGGTAGACATGTATGAAAAATGTGGTAGCATCAACAACTGTCACCATCTGATATTTATGCAGTTGTAGTATGTTTTGTGCAATGTAATCAATGCATATGAATATAACCAACAAAAATCTATTTCTATAATTCAAGCGGATTGAACTCTATATTTTATTTGCTCTCACGTTTGTATGTTATGAAACCATTACATAAAAAGTAGTTTTACCATTTTTCTTCAATTTTGCTTCTTTGCAAATCTACCAAAAAACCCTAGTTTTTTCTACCAAAAAACTATATTTTGAAAAAAATCAATTAAAAATAAACAAATCTAATTGAAAATTTGATTAAAAATTAAAAATTTTACCTGATAGAGGTGGATTCCAAATCGGATATCGGATTTCGCTCTCCACTATGCGCCCCCCGCCGATTAGCCGAAAATAAAAATGAATGAGTTTTGGTCGCGGCTTTTTTTTATATATACAGTTGACCAAAATCGGATATCCGATTTGAATCGGATATCCGATTTGAATCGGATATCCAATTTGGATCGGATATCCGATTCCTTTTGCTTGTGTCGGAATGAGATTTAGCCTTTTGCTTGGGTCGGAATGAGATTTGTTTATACACTGAACAAAATCGGATATCCGATCCAAATCGGATATCCGATTTGGATCGGATATCCGATTTCTAAAACTAAGTTTTCCCTCTGCCTCGGTAGTCACCCCAGCTCCAAAAAGTCAACTCACCATTTTCGCGTTTTTGAGTCGTAGAAACACGTATTTTTTCCTCCATTGCCACTTTTTGGCATACCATGATCCTGCACATGCCCATATATTATATATATAACATGCGTATATATAATATGTGTATATATTGTGTATATATATATAATGTATATATTATATATTTTTAAATAATTTGGAATGTGGAGTTCTAATTGGTTGATTTAAAAATATTAATATATTTAAACAATTATTATATATTTAACATATATATGTGTGTGTGTATACATTAAGTATATACGTTTATATGTATATTTAATGTATGATTATATTTAAATATAGATTATTTCAAGATGATTATTATCACATTAATAGAGGCAAAAAGTGGATTTTAGATAATGAAATGTTTTATTTTAAAAGTTGATTTTTAATAATCAAATGATTTATTTTAAAATTTGATTTTATAATCAAATGACTTTATTTAAAATTTTATTTTGAATATTATGTATAATTGAGGAAAATGGAATTAAATGGTTACATTTTAAATTCCTTAATATTGCCAATGCGGGTTGATTTACTTGAGTATGAACGAATAATGCTAATTATTTAATTGATTTCATGTACTATACCAATGCTTGGCTTGGGTTTAGGAAACCCTAACATTAGTTTATTGAGTTGCCAGAAATGCTTTCTAAATGATGTTTTCGTTCATTCTCGATGTTGGGAAATTGAGTCATTTGTTTATGTAAGTCTTCCAGATGGGGCTTTTTAGTTATTGGTGTGGGTTGTCGTAAAATGTTGCCAACCTTTGGCTTGTTTTGGGTAGCGCATATGGAAGTAACATGTTCTTTCACCCAGTTTTCACGAACAGGGATGGTTTGTGCCCTTCTTGGATTAGGAGTGGTTTTGTGGTTTGTGCCTCCTTTGGAAGGAGTGGATTATGTGCTTTGTAGCCTCTAAGTGTTTGGAGTGGGTTTTTTTATGTGTTTCCTCCTTGGATTGGAGAGGTTGTCTTATCGAGTTTACCCATTAGATTGTGGTTTTGTACCATGTGTGTTGTCGATAGGAGAGTGGCTCTATGTGGGGGTCCGGCACACAAAGGGGTGCTAGGGTAACTCACATAGGGTTTAAGTAAGTGATAACTCAAAAAGAATTAATGAAAAACACTCAAACTAATTAAGATAATTAAAGCATCTCTCATGACTCATTTTCTTTTAAGGTTTGAGACGAGACGAGAAGCACAGTTTGTATGAGGGTCCGACGGCTGGTAGAGTTGAGCCAAGGTAACCCAAGATGGGGGTCTGGTAACCTAGGACAATTGAGCCAAGGTAACTCATAGAAAATGATTCCTGACACTCTCTCTATGTCAACCAGAAGTTAGTTTGTTGGACTGCATAAATGATCATTGTTCTCTAGAAGCATTGTAACCATTGTGTTGGGTGTTATGGTATTTGTATTTTTTTCAGTTTAGTTGTGTATTAGCCTGTGTCTAGAGGTAGATGGTCTTGTGTTGGATTCCTTGTTACTATCTCCTAGCACAGGGGGTGAGCCTTCAGGTATCACATGGTTAGGTGGAACATGCACCTTAATCCGTTGGGTCTTCTTCTTGTTCGTGTGGATGAGATTTCCAGTTGGAGAGCTCGTGGGATCCAGTTTCTTCTCATGCTTTATTCTTTCAGTAATTATTGTATTTTTATTACCCCTCATTTGTTATCGAGGTGGAAGTTGTAAGATGTAATCGTGCTTATAGGATTATCTCATTCAAAGAATGAGTGTTGTAATCTTATTGTAAATTTATTGTTATCTATAATCAAGTGGTATCTCTTATCCTTGGATGTATTTTATCTTGTATGGAATGTATGCATTCTTATTTCTTAAAGTAATTAATGTTATGGTTTTAATTCATGTTTCTTTTTGGGTTTCTAAGTAAACTTAGTCTCGTAACCTTAGGGGTTGTTGGCAATTATGTAGTGAACTTGCTTGTTAATTATACTTAATTAAAAAAAAATTAGTTCATTTGTGTTGTAAATTGCAATTTCCCCTAGGGTTGTGTGGCAGGGCGTTACACATGGTATCAGAGCCCAAGTTTAAACACTAGGCACTCTAGGAAAATGTGGACCCATTAAGTTGTTAGCTGCATAGAGTTTTTATTTGTGTATCTTGTCTTATGTTGTGTGTATCTTCACAGGATCATGCCACCTAGGCAAGGTCGGAGTAGAGGTCGTGGCCATGTAGGCGATCGAGGAGGTAATTAGCAGGATACACCTCCCATTGTTCCCCATGTTTCTGATCATGAGGAGCATCAGGCTTCTCAGTTTGTGCCAGAGGTTGGTATTCAGCATCAGGATCCACCAGGGATTGGGGACGCTTAGTTGTGTCGCTTGCTTGAGGAGACTCTTGCTCATATGGGCCCTAGGCAGGATAGGGATCAGGAGGTCATAGGAGAGAGAGATCAGGTTCCAGCTCCATCTGAGGCAATCATGGCTACTCACATGAGAGATCTTCTTAGAGCTTGTCCACCCACTTTTGATGGTTTGGGTAGTGGATCAAAGGCTGCGACATGGTTGTTTGATTTGAATAGGTGTTTTTCTATGCATTTGTATGGTAGCAACACCAAAGCTAGGTGTGCAATCATGCATTTGAGGGATTTTCCAAGATTCTACCTGGTGGAGGTTAGAGGAGCAGAAGCTCCATTTGGATATTGACACTATATCTTGGGAGTTGTTCCTAGAGTGGTTCAGAGATCGATTCCTTTCTGATCATTGGCGTCAGCACTGTGGAGATGAGTTCCATGCCCTACGATAGATGGATATGTTAGTGGAACAGTTTGAGCGTCACTTCTTCGAGCTCAAATAGTTTGCAGGCATAGGTGATGATGAGGGTATGTTGGTCCAGCATTTCATTAGGGGCTTAAATACCCAGATCAGTGGTGGAGTTTAGGTATTTGAGCCGAAGACCATGGAGGTAGTTGTGGATAAGGCTCGTATTGTTGAGGAGAAATTAGCTTTGGTTTTAGGTGGTCAGGTAGGAGTTTAGTTTGGTAGTGCACCTTCCATTGGTGTTGCATCTCAGAGTGGCTAATCTCAGGCTATAGGCTTTTCTAGAGGGCATCAGTCACCCACTAAGGGTGAGCAGCAGCAGCCTTCACCGTCCAGGCAGCAGAATCCTCAATCCCAACCCGATAGAAGTTGGAGACAAAAGAAGAGAGATCGGAGTTGGATGCGAGCTCATCATGATCATTATAATTAGCCTCCTCAGAGTTCTCAGTTGGCATTTAGTGGAGGTGGTCTTCCATGACCTAGTGTATCTCCAGCTGCTCAAGGTTTCAGTAGAGGGATAGGTTGTTTCGCTTGTGGTCAGCAGGGCCACTTTGCTCATGAGTGTCCTCAGCAGGGCACTTCTGGTTTTGGTCAGAGGTCGGCAGCTTCAAAGCCGACAGTAGGAGATGCGAGCAGATTGCATAGGGCATTTACTGTGGTGGATACCAGTCAAGCTGAGCATCTGGGTGCAGTTCATCCTTCGACTTCAAGAGTTGATCCTCGAGGATCAAGGTTCTGAGTAGGTTAGCGTCTAGTTGGTTCTGAGGGAGCTCTATCCCTATTTATTTCACAGGCTTTCAGGAGTAAGCCTGACCCTAGGGGGCTCGGAGGATGTAACACCCCTCCATTTTGGCTCTTTTGTTCAGCAGTGTTCCTTGTTATGATGTTTATGTTTATGCTTTGACTATGGTACTTGGTACTATTTAATCACTAACTGTTAAGCGATGTGAATGTTAAATTTTGATGTGATGGTATTTTACTCTGATGTTATCCTTATGCCATGTTTTGGATTAACTTAGCAGATATTTGATATAATGATGTTTTATGCTTTTGATCATATTAATGATGTTAGAATCATCAGTTAGTAATTTTGTATTGGTGAAGGGGATGGGATTGTACCACTCGCTTGCGAGCGCCCTACGATTCCAATATTTCCTCTTCACGATGTGTTTGATCATATTATGTATATATGCATGTTCAATATACTCTTTGTTTGCAGGTTGACAAGTACAGGACACCGACTCCACCTAATTCACAGGTTTGAGCATGTCCATTGGCCAGCGGTATTTGATTGGGAGATAGTAGCTAGGTTTTTCATGCCAAGTCATCACCCTAGTCATAGTGTGTTGTCGGGTTGTAGTCGGGTTTAGTTGTTTTAATGTTGTCCCTTTCACCTTGAGTATTTATTTAATTTCAAATTATAAAGGGTATTAAATGGCTTGTGTAGTTAAATTGATGATCAAATATATCTTATTACAATGTTGAAATGTTAGTTACTTTATTGATTAATTTAATTTAATTAATAAAATAATATAATCTTGTATTAGATTTATTTATTGTTAAATTAAATTAATGGTGATGAATTAAAATAAGTTATTTGTTTTAGAATTAATGGATGTTTCAATAGAAATTGAAAAAAATGAAAATATGTTCTAAATTGCATTTTTTGAAAATTAATATGTAAAAGAATTTCTTTACAAAATTTGAATTATTTTTGTTAAAAAGAAATTTTGAAATGCATGAAATTTCAATTGGAAAGTAAATTTGTTTTAAATTTAAAAGAAATGGAAATATCCCCAAAATTGCAATAAATTTGGTGGATGGGATATTTTAGGGGTTTGACTAGATTTGGGGAAAACTCTATTTGAGCAAATTCAATTTCATATATTTTTCAATTTTCAATTTGGTGGAGAGTTTTTGCTATGGCTTTGCTTGGATTTGAAGAAGAAGGTTGAAATTTCTTGGGTGGGCTCAAAAAAGATTTGGAAGCACCATTTGAATCCTTCAAGCTTTGGAGAAAAAACAATCAGGTTCCTTCATGTTTTATTGTTTTGAAAATTGCTCTTTCAATTTGAAATCTTTCTTAGAAATCAATTTGAAAACCCTCTTAAAATCTTTAGAGCATTTAGAATTCTTGAGGAAAAACAATCTCCTTCAGCTTTAAAATACCCAATTTTATCTATAGAAAATAGAAAGGAAACAAAAGAAATTTCCAGTTTATTTTTTTGAAATTAAGAAATTTTGCTTGCAAATTCTGTTGCTGGGTATTTTGTTTTGTGAGAAAAAATTGCTCTATCTGTCTGTAAAATGGAAAATTTAGGATATATATTTACAAATATGTATGTATATATATATTCATACATATATTATAAATATGTTGTGTTTCTGGAAAATTTCTTGTTTTTTTTTATAAAAAATTTACAGTCTTGGGTTTCTGAGAAAAATCCATCAGAAATGGTAGGGGAGGTTGTTTGTATAAAATTAATTTTAAAAAATAAAAAATAAAATAAAATTTGTTTTGTGGGTGGTGGGGGCTTCCCCCACAGCCGCCCCCCACGTGGGAGGTGTTGGCTATGGAGGCAACACTGAGCGCTACCCCTACAGGCAGCAACTCCCCCATAAGGGGAGGGATTGCATAGCAGCTCCCTCAGGGGCTGCATCCCCTGTTTAGGGGCTACGCAACAGCATTAAAACTTTTGTTTTTTTTTATTTTTTATTTTTTATTTTTTTTTTATATTATATATAATATAATATATATTATATATAATAGTTTTATATATTATATATATAATGCATATATATATATATATTATATATATATATATATTATATAGAGACATATATATAATATATATATATATATATATAATTATATATATATATATTATATATATATAATATATATATTATATGTATATATACATATTATGATATTATTTAAATAAAAATTTATAACTATTTATATATATAATATAAATATTATATATATATAACATGCATATATATATATGCATATATATTATTGTGTATATATATAATTTATATATTATGTATTTTAAATCATTTAATGTGGAGTTTTAATTATTGATTTAAAAATATTAATATATTTAAACAATAATTATATATTTAACATATATATGTGTATACATTAAGTATACATTTATATGTATATTTAATGTATGATTATATTTAAATATAGATTATTTCAAGATGATTATTGTCACATTAATAGAGGCAAAAAGTGGATTTTAGATAATGAAATGTTTTATTTTAAAAGTTGATTTTTAATAATCAAATGATTTATTTTAAAAGTTGATTTTATAATCAAATGACTTTATTTAAAATTTTATTTTGAATATTATGTATAATTGAGGAAAATGGAATTAAATGGTTACATTTTAAATTCCTTAATATTGCCAATGCGAGTTGATTTACTTGAGTATGAACAAATAATGCTAATTATTTAATTGATTTCATGTACTATACCAGTGCTTGGTTTGGGTTTAGGAAACCCTAACATTAGTTTATTGAGTTGCCAGAAATGCTTTCTAAATGATGTTTTTGTTCATTCTCGATGTTGGGCAATTGAGTCATTTATTTATGTAAGTCTTCCAGATGGGGCTTTTCATTTATTGGTGTGGGTTGTTGTAAAATGTTGCCAACCTTTGGTTTGTTTTGGGTAGTGCGTATAGAAGTATCATGTTGTTTCACCTGGTTTTCACGAACGAGGATGGTTTGTGCCCTTCTTGGATTAGGAGTGGTTTTGTGGTCTATGCCTCCTTTGGAAGGAGTGGATTATGTACTTTGTATCCTCTAAGTGCTTGGAGTGGGTTTTGTTATGTGTTTCCTCCTTGGATTGGAGAGGTTGTCTTATCGAGTTTACCCATTAGATTGTGGTTTTGTACCGTGTGTGTTGTCGATAGGAGAGTGGCTCTATGTGGGGGTTCGGCATACAAAGGGGTGCCAGGGTAACTCACATATAGGGTTTAAGTAAGTGATAACTCAAAAGGAATTAATGAAAAACTCTCAGACTAATTAAGATAATTAATGCCTCTCTCATGACTCATTCGCTTTTAAGGTTTGAGATGAGACGAGAAGCGCAGTTTGTATGAGGGTCCGGCGGCTGGTAGAGTTGAGCCAGGGTAACCCAAGATGGGGGTCTGGTAGCCTAGGATAGTTGAGCCAGGGTAACTCATAGCAAATGATGTGTGACACTCTCTCTATGTCAACTAGAAGTTAGTTTGTTGGACTGCATAAATGATCATTGTTCTCTGCAAGCATTGTAACCATCGTGTTAGGTGTTATGGTATTTGTATTTGTTTCAGTTCAATTGTGTATTAGCCTATGTCTAGAGGTAGATGGTCTTGTGTTGGATTCCTTGTTACTATCTCCTAGCACGGGGGGTGAGCCTTCTGGTATCACATGGTTGGGTGGAACGTGCACCTTAATCCGTTGGGTCTTCTTCTTGTTCGTGTGGATAAGATTTCCAGTTGGAGAGCTCGTGGGATCCAGTTTATTCTCATGCTTTATTCTTTTAGTAATTATTGTATTTTTATTACCCCTCATTTTTTATCGAGGTGGAAGTTGTAATATGTAATCATGCTTATTGGATTTATCTCATTCGGGGAACGATTGTTGTAATCTTATTGTAAATTTATTGTTATCTGTAATCAAGTGGTATCTTTTATCCTTGGATGTATTTTATCTTGTATGGAATGTATGCATTCTTATTTCTTAAAGTAATTAATGTGATGGTTTTAATTCATGTTTCTTGTTGGGTTTCTAAGTAAACTCAGTCTCATAACCTTAAGGGTTGTTGGCAATTGTGTAGTGAACTTGCATGTTAATTGTACTTAATAAAAAAAAAAAAAATAGTTTGTTTGTGTTGTAAATTGCAACTTCCCCTAGGGTTGTGTGGTGGGGCATTACAAGAGCTTTCTAATGCTACTTCTTATTCCCAAATAGTTGTATCTCTTCATAATTTATGGTTGATAAACCCTTTGGCATAAATATTTTCCATGGAATTGGTAGTATGATAGATTCCTCTAACTCCTAATTGTATGGTGTGTGTTCTTCTTTCCCTACCCAACCTTCCTCTCATATTGATCCTAATTTTCACATCTCAAGATGGATCCACTCCTTGTTCCTGTTTCTCTTGTTACCATTTCTATTCTAATCCACAATTCTCATGTTCCTTATCTATTGTCCTCACTACCTCTCCTTGAATTATTTTTCCCTCTCATCCTACTAGTTTCATTTCTTTTTTTCCTACTAGTTTCATTCATTCATCTCACCTTGTGTGTATCATGCCTTGCAATTTATCTTATTGTTTCCTTCCATTCCTTCCATCCATCTAGTGACATATCCTTGCCTCATTTTTCTCATCTTATTTATACTCATTTCATTTTTATTCATGCCACCAATATCCCCACTCCCACCTATGATGCACTATTTTTAAAATATTGATAGAGTTGATAATAAAGTTGGTTTTGTTATAAATGTGGCTCTAATACTCATTTATAATTATTTAATCAAGCATGTGCTCAAGCTATTTTTATGATGGTTATTATTTATTTGTTATTTCCTTGGACTATAAGATCTTTTGTTATTTACTGGTTATATTGTTTAACTTGTAGATCTATTCATTATTTCAATCACCTTGCTACAACTTTCCTCAACCACATATAAATGAATATGGGCTTAAAAACTATTTTCTTAAAGATATTCAAATGTTCATAAGCTTATAATAATGCATCAATGGCTATTTCATTCAATTCCAATACCTTTGTGCTAAAATTAAACATTATTTACATGTTGATGAATAACAAGGTATTATAGGCATATTCTCTCCTATATGAGATGGTGTTTAATTGAACAGTTATACTTGCTCTATGGAATTTTGAAATCATACAAATAATTTTGAACTCAAGTTACTTTCTTCAAATGGTTTAAAGAATCATTGGTCCTATACATCTTCTATGTCTTTTTTCAAGCCTCAAACCACTAGAAATTTAAAATATTGATTGAACCTCTAGATAGTGTGCTTAAAATTTTATTAAATGTTGATTCTCTCTCTCTCATCCATTGAATTTACCTAGAGGATTAGATATAATTAAAGTGTGATTTATAGCTATCATAGGGTGTATGATTATGACACACAAAATTTTATTCCTTTAAAGCATAAGGTATAGTATTTATAGATAATAATGTTATATATGTCAATGATGTTAATTATGGTGGAACTTATTTTATCACCCCACCTAACCATAATTTAAAAATCTACATAGATATGTGTCCTTCAAATTCTCATCAAACAAGAAATATTTGTAATACTTGTCCAACCATCGTGCTAATTATATGGCTCATGCACACATGAATATATATTTTATGGACATGTAACATATTAAATGGTACTACAATTTTTTTTGGATGAATCATACTTGAGTTTCTTCTCCTCTTGTACCTCTCATTTTTATTTTATGATGAGGAAATTCCTTAAAATAACTATTATCTCCTATGACATGTTCATTACTATTTATGGTTGTCCATTTCATGGTATCCATGAACCATTTTAAAATATTGTTAAGTGTGAAAAGTGATCCTAGATCATCCAACTAGTAGATTAACCTAGATCAATCTTACCTTTGCTTAATATTGGAACATGAACCAATGAGGGTGTTATGATTGGATAACTACATCAAAGGAAAGCCAATATTCCCATGTTGTGTTCCTTTGTTGCAAAGAGGGAAAATTTCTAAGTGTGACTCAATCAACCTAATTGATATAAGCCCTAATTTAAAAAAAATAATGATCATGCATATAGAAATAAAAAATCATAGAAACAACTACAAATCTAAGATGTACAAACATAGGAGCTCACCCTTCATTGAATGTAGAGCATGATTTGGATGGATAGGGGCATGGGACGTCCTATTCCTAGGGTTTTGGGTTGTTATGATCTTATATCCACCTATCACAATCTACTCTACCTTTTTGCAACTTTTCACTATGTGAAATTTCATATTCAGATATACACATATAAAAGAGAGAAAATGGTTGTGTTCTATAGGATTTTTCCTCAGTCAAACCCCATGTTGTTCCCACCTCCAAAAAATAAATTATTATGATGATAAATAGTACATTCTCTCAGGGGAGCAAAGGTAAAAGAGATGATAAATACTATAGTAAATGGAATAACATGAAATAGAGTTACCTTATGTGTGAAAATCTTGTTGGAGTGATGCCCTATCACAAGCTGGCACAAGGAGATGATGAAGAAGGAATAAGTTTCCTTGAATCCTTGAAAGGGTTATTCTACATAAAAAGATAATATTTCACAAATAGAGAATTGTATAAATCATGTTTAGAGAATAATAGAGAAAGAGAGTTGCTAGAGATAGAGTTAGAGTTAAGAGTTAGGAGTTATGAATGAGAGAAAAAATTTATATATGAATCTAAACATATTTCAATTTAATCATTTCAATAGGCCAAAAAATAAATTTAAGTTCTTAATCACATTGAGGCCTAGATTAAAATTTGAATTTTTGAGCATAGATACTTAGGACAAGGGCACTAGGAACCCTTTTCTAGGAATAATTTTCTCTGTAAAAGCTCAATAAATAATGGTTTAATCATTTTTTTCAAAAAGGAAATGAAACAAGTATATCACAAGAATAATTTTAGCAAATTTATCAAAGAGGGTGTCAAACCTAGTGTGAAATTATCAGGGGTGACAATTTACGACACTGCATTTAGAGCTCCACTTTAGTGAGGGTATGAGCTTATGTTCATACTCGCACAAAAATATGAAGAAGAAATCTATCTTCTTTATCAAAACTTGAAGAGAAAGGATGACACCAATTTGAAATATGCAATAGCCTCCCAAAATTAGGATCATATTGATCCATAATGTCACCATAAACATGTCACACATAAAATAGAAATAACACATACAAGACAAGGTAAAATTCAAACATAAGGCATACACTAAGAAAATAATAGAGTAAACATAAGAGCATACATTATCTAAGCATGAAGCATACGTGAACCAAACATGAAGCATACAAGGCAGAAAAGGTAGAATATTGGGGTCGATGAAGGAAGCATGCAGGGAAGGAGGGAAGCGACAACCTAGAAATCCGAAACACTTAGACTTAGCCAACTTTAAGAATTTTTCAAGGGATAATCATGCAGTATGACCCATGTGAGATCTTTCAAATTGGTATTCAATGATGGTTCATAAGGATGGCATGAAATTGCAACAATACCAATATATTGAATTTCCTATATGGGAGCCTACAATTTGTCTTATGAAGTATCCACTAGATGGATAGACAAAAAGATAGAATTGGGATTAAAATCCCTAAGTTGGGAATGGGATAAATTTGTGGTTATTTTGGGATAGAGGTGGCTACATATTTATACTTTGATTAGAAATAGACTTTTAAAAGCTACAAGGAGATATGTCAATAATAGAATATTGGGAGAAATTTACCAAACTATAGAATATGTGCCTCAATACCAACATGATGAATAGTTTTATATAAGGAAATTTGTCATGGTTTTGAACAATCAGATAGGAGGAAAAGAGGATTTTCATGGTCCAATCACCATGAACCAGGTCTTTGAGAAGGTAATTAAGTAGGAGAAAAATCAAGTGTATTTTGATCTATCGAATAAGACTCAAAAGAATTTTGGATGGACCAAATCATCACCACTTTTCAAGAAATATAATTATCTAATCAAGATTCCAAACCTAAGTCAAATGGAAAAGGATCTAGAAATAACAAAAAATACTTCCAAATTGGAAAAATAATTAAGGATTGAAATAGAGAATAAAGGATCATAGGTCCTAAATGCAAAGAACCTAGGATGCAATGGTGGCCCTTTTTTCCAAATTTCATTAGGATGTAGATCACAAAGTGAAAAGATTAACTTTCAGCCCTAATGGTGAGCCAGTCAGACCTGAATATACATCTAATGGGGGATTAGAATGGATTGGAAATATTTTAGAATGGTTAAACTAATTATCCTATATGCACTAATACATAAAATGCAAGATCCCGACAACTGACAAACATAAACAATAGTTTGCAAGTGGATTTGGGAAGTGCAAGGGATAACAAACCTACTCAAAAAAAAAACCTTTAATGTGCCTACAAGGACTCATTTTCCCAATGGAAAATGGTTCTTTGAAAATGGGTCTTGATCAACGTTTTGGGTCTTCTAGTGGTAGCTTTGAGACTTCTATTTCCACTTGAAAAGTTTCTAGAACACTATCAGATAATTATGTAATTGAGTTTTTGTGGCTTAACAAGATGTATAAAAAAATGAAACAATGCAAAATTTCTCTTCAATATCTCTGCAATCCTTCTTCAACCTATAACCTACACATTCGAAGGAGAAAATGTTGGGCCATTTTGGGGGCTTGTCCCATTCAAACCTTATGAATAGTGTTTCCACTTTCACAATGGAAATTTTAATGATAAAAACCTTGAATGGAAAGGAAGGAATGATGAAATCACAATTTGTTACAACTCACCACCCTTGAATAGCTTCTTTGAAGGAATAAAGATAAACACATCACTTCAAGGGAATTTGATATTTCTTTTCTTGAATTCTTGAATGCTTTGGAGACCTACAAAAAGATGTTAGCCTTCACAAAATAATGACAACATGATAACATAAACTCACAAACACTTTGACATGATGCTTAGATATTGAATTACTACAATAAAGCTCTCTCAAATGCTGCTCTTGAATGCTCTTGACAATAATTCTTGATCATAAGTTCTCCAAATTGTGTTCTAGTTTTAAATGATTGAAAGACTAGGTATTTATAGGAATTTATTTAATTTCCTAAAAATTAGATCATGATAGCCAGCATTTTATGAATTTTGAATGTTAAATTACCTCCAAAAACATGTCTAAAATTGGATCCTAGCTCATAAAGGGGACCTATTTTCCTTTGGGTGAATGGATCCTAGCCCTTATTTCTAGGAAATGGTTTTAGGGACAACAAATGAGTTGTAAATTCATTTTCTCAATGCTTGATGCTTATTAAAAAGGAGACAAATGGGAATGATTAATTTTAGGTATTTATGGAGTCAATTAAGCTCAATAATCTATGGGATCCAAAACATAGTGTTAAATTATAAAGGTATACAATTTCCTACACTACATTTAGCCCCCACTTTAGTGAGAGTGTGAACTTACTCTCAGACTCACACTAAAGCGGAGAAATATATGTCAAGAGGGATCCAAGTGTACAAATGTTGAAGATATAGGATGATAAAAGATCAAGGGGATTGCACAAGCTCCCAGGATCTAAGATCTCATGGAAAACCAACATAGGCACAAAGGAACACATATACACGTGTGATTTGCAACAAGACAAGATAAACAAGCATATATGTTGGAAAACACGAAGCATACACGATAAAAATAAATGAGCATAACATAACATGATGATGATGAAATGAAAAAAAACATGGTACAAACACAACGTAAACATGAAGGAGACACCAAAAAACACAAGGTTGGTAATAAAATGGATTCAAGTCAGTAAGGTAAAGAGACCTTAGTTTTAAATTATCTCAAATACCAAATGTCATCCATTGAATAAATGAATACTCCCATGAGGAATGAATTCATACACATCACTCATGGGCCACATGGTTCTATTGGAAAGCAATCTATATTATGCTAGGTGGCCATGAAATGCATTACTCACATGGGCTAGTGAAGTCTAATATTCACTAGGTGATCCCCCAAGGAAAAAATGAGAAACACACAAGGTCTTGTGAAGTCCGATATTCACTAGGTGTGTACCCATAAAAATGACAATTCCTTCATAAGGCTAGCAAGTTGCATTATGCTAGACAAGTGCTCATAGAATAAAATTTATTCACAAGGCTAGCAAGCTATGTTATGCTAGACACTCATGGAATAAAATTGCTTCACAAGGCTAGCAAGTTGTGTTATGCTAAACAATCATGAAATAAAATTTCTTCACAAAGCTAGAAAGTTGTATTATGCTAGACAATCATAGAATAAAATGACAAGGTAAACAAAAACAAATAATCAAATGGGTTTCTCTTAATGAATGGAAGGTCACACCTTAGGGAACATCACACTTGACATCACCACCAAGAGAGAATTAGTCGAGGGATAAAAATATTAATGTCTTAGGGAATGCAATCCATAACATTACCACCAAGACAAATGGACATGTTCCAAGAAAGGTCACAATTTTATGGGACATTAAGCCTAACATTACCACAAAATCAATACTTCAGATAGATCGAGAAATCCAAACTTTGATTAATATGGTAATACTTCTTAGGAGATGTATGTCATCATCACTAATAATGGAACATGCAAACAATAGTTGGGGAACTATATTCCCCCCTTAAAATTTTAGTGTACTTTCTACACTAATGTTTTAAGGAGATAGATAGGGATCTAAATAAGAAATACACCTAATACAAGGCTACCAACCCCTTTCCCCCTGAGTGTAAGGACAAATGGTGAGCCAAATGGATGATGATATGTTGCTCCTTGCAAAATAAAGTATGATTGCATAAAACCAAGTTTATACCCCCATGCGTGGTCCTGAATATGTTATGATACTACAACTTCCACATGGCAAGGAGATGCAACTAATGTTATTTGTTAACTAAAAGAAAATAAACAAGACCTCTTGTTGTTTCTTGTGTGTTAGGCTGTATAGGGACTTGGATACCTTGTTATTTCACTCCACATCCTTTTCCATTATAGCCAAACTATTTCAAAATCTCATAACCTCTTCTATAAAGTGCTTTCATTTATTTTGAGGAAGGCAATTTTTCATGTTCATCTTCATTATAAGAAAATATGTAGTTTATATTTTCTTATTTGCTAAAATTCATGGAATCAGATTCTTTTGATGATTCAGTTGATATCATTGTTGCTTATTTTTCTTTTCTTGACTTCAATTGTATCATCTTGTATTCCCCATAGAATTTAGGTGTAAAATCTAATGATCCCCAATCACCTTTTGACAATATTGTCAAATTGTAAAGATTCCACTTATGTGGTTGGTTTCAATGTTCTAAGAGGATTCATCATTCCTATTTCAATTTATAAATGATTCTCATATTTTGGATTAGATTTTATTGTGTAAACCTTATTTTTGTAAGTGTACTTCAATAAATGATGTAATGTTGAAGTCGTTGCATTAATTTTGTGAATCCATTGTCTACCCAAGAGGAGATTATATGAAAGATCATTATACATGACATGGATAGGAGTTTGTAAAGTAACCTTACCAACTTTAACAGGTAATGTTATCACACCAAGTGATTGTTTTCCCACATTATAAAACCCATAGATTTGCAAAGAATCTAGTTAAATTTTAATCTTGTCCATTCCTATTTTATCCAAAATATTTATACTACAAATATTGAGCATTGAACCATTATCAACAAGAGTACACATAATCCCACACTTGTTAATGATAACCATTATCATCAAAGGATCATTTTTTTATGTGTTTCCAAAGGAGCTAATTCACATTGATGAAAGACAGTGTCCAAATTAGGTGAATTCATATTCTTAATAAGAGTTACCACATCAATTAGTTGCACACTAGGAGGGACAAAAACTTTTTGTAAGGAATTTTGAAGCATGCTATGGTAAACAGGTGATGCCTGAGATCCCATAAGGAAATCATAGTAGGAGTGTTGTGAAGTTATTCAACAAGATCAAATTCTTTACCACTACACTGTGTAATGCTAGGTGGGGGTGGGAGATATGGTTGAGGCAATGGGATGGATTTAAATGGATTTTTTCTTGGTTGCTAATTGTTTCTAGTGTTATATGTGTGAGCTACAGTATGATAACTTTTTTTTTGTGACATGTGATTACCAGTAAGTTTTTTTGCAAAACTTAGGATATGGCCATGAGGTTTAGGAGGTCCTATAACAAGAATTGGTTTAGAAGGCTAAAAAGGAATCTTAAGAGTTACAATTATTAGAGAACTCTTAGGAGGTACGAAAGGGGTTTTAGGAGGTCCAATAATCAAGGGAGATCTAATGGTCAATTGTGTGTTCATATTCTCAATGAATTTGACTTCTAGTTGATGATTTTCTATCAAGAGGGAATATAAGGTGACCTTAGCATGTTCATCTAAGCAAGCCATCTTGTCATCTTTATTCCCAACAATATCATCCCAAGTAGGAGAGGGAGGGGGAGAGAAACAAACAAGATTCTCATGACACTCAAGGATTGTATCTTCTAACACCAAGATACCTTCATCACAAATAGGAGAGGTATTGGGAGAAGAACAACTATGATTGTCATGATTATCAATGATTGCATCCTCTTGTATCAAAACATCATCATAAATGGGAGAGATATTGGGATATGAATGAAGACTAGGAAAAGTGATATTAAGGAATGTGTCAATGATTTCATCTTCTTGTGCAATAATATATTCCTAAGTGGTAAAAAGATTAGAAGAGGTACCAATAGGATTCTCATGACTCTTAATGATTGGGACTTCTAAAACTAAGGTAACTTCTTCACAAGGAAGAGAGGCATTAGGAGAAGAACAATTATGATTTTCATGATTATCCATTATTGCATTCTCTTGCACTATTACATTCTCACAAATGGAAGAGATATTAGGAGGGTAACTAACATGCTTGTCAATGGATTCATTTATTTTCCTTAGATTATGCTCATAAGTAGGGAGATTACAATCATACAATCCATGTGATACCCTATGAAAACCATATGCTTGAAAAGGAAAAATTCCCCTACTTGCCTTATGAATTTTGTAATGTGTTGTAACAACCTAAGATTATGAATTTCAAAAATGAAAGTTATTCTACCTAAATTATGCAATACTTTAGAAAATACAAACAATTTTCCTACATATTTGATGTTTTTCAATACTGAAATGTAACAATTTTCCCCCAAATTTACAACAAATCAAGCAAAATGACATTTCTTGCACTTGCAATAACATTTTTTCTAGAATTTCAAATCAGACAATTGTAGGCAGAAATGGACTGATAATACAGAGAAAAAAGGTCGTGAAAAATTCTTTTGAGACACCTGTACAAAGATAGGGTCACCCAAGGGAAAATGTATCTTTGTACAGGATTTAGAAAACTAAAAATTTGAAGTTTTATGTTGATGTTTCTTTCTCCATTTGCAAATAGGTTAATTAGTGGTTGTTTTGCCAGTTTTTGCTCAATTTAGAACAATGTAATGCAAGATGTAAGTTTGAAACAAAGGTGAAAATGTTTTGACAAATTTTTAATGTAAATTTTAAATCTAAAATACAATAATTGACTGATTTTAATATGCCACAACCTAAAAATGATGATTTTTTATGCAATTTTGAAATCAAACAATGCAATGCTTATAATTAAGCCAATATGATCTAAATACAAATATGCAACAAAAAAGGATACTTTTGAATATAATTTTCAGATCTAATATGCAATAATTATCTAATTTGAAGATGCCAAATTTTGAAAATGATGATTTGACCTACAAATTTGAAACAAAACTATGCATTTTATTACTTGTTTTTGAACTAAAATAAAAGATACAATTTATATGCAATGAACAATTTCATATTTTAACCACTAAATGTATGCAATACAAATATAGATATAAATATGACTAAACTAAACCCTAATGAAATCTATAATGCAATATGGAATGTAATTTTTTGAATTTTTTTTATGACCTTTTTAAAATGCAAAGATAAAACCCTAAATGAAAGATGCAAAACCTAGATCTTGGGTTTGAAAAACTCCTAATTTTAGAAATTTTATAGTTTTAACATGTCAAGTTCACCAAAATGAAACATAAAAAATGGATCCTAGGTCCTAAATACAAAGAACCTAGGATGCAATGGTGGTCATTTTCCAAATTTCATTAGGATGTAGATCACAAGGTGAAAATATTGACTTTCAACTCTAATGGTGAGCCAATCAGACCTAAATATACATCTAATGGGGGATTATAATGGATTGGAAATATTTTAAAATGGCTAAACTAATAATCCTATATACCAGGAGGTCCTTTGTTCTTTGTTGGATGATAATTCTTAGTGTTATCTCTCTTCTTGAAGTCCTTGTAGTGTAGGAAATTGTATACCAAGTTACAATTTCACACTAGGTTTTGGAACCCCCTAAATTATTGAGCTTAATTGACCCCATAAATACTTAAAATTATGCATTTTATAGTCTAGTTCTAAAAAATATCTACAACTTGATATGTATTTGTAGATCATTTTCAAGCAAAATATTAAGTTGCACTAATTGAGACCGTGTGTATTTTATTTGGAAATACCAATTT
>VDFB02305429.1:0-18303 GCA_007258455.2 Sequoia sempervirens | reverse complement strand
AAAAAAACCCATGTTTTTGTTTTTTGAAAACACGTGCAAAAATGACTAAACAACACAAAGTTCGGTTTTAGGCTAACCTGGTGGGGTACAGTGCAATGGGTGAAAAATATCCGTCTCTCGTCTGCCTGGTGAATGACGTCACTGTCGTACTCCGGCATGATGTCTGCTCTCTCTCGCCTCCTCGTCTCTCTCTCTCTCTCCTCTTTCTCCACTTGCCAGCTGTCACAATGGGCCCAAGGTAAGTCCACAATTACCTTTTATCCCCTTTTCACTTTTTCACCTCATGGTCTTTATTTCTTTTTTTTAACCAAAAAATTCCGCCGATTAATTCATCCAAGCTCTTTCTTCCTGGGGCCGCCATTTGCACACTGTATATCCGATTGACTCCGTTCAAGCATCGTTCTTCTCATTTTTTCGTGCTCTTTCCAACAACACGTACCACTCTATACTTTCGAGAAGTTGACCGGGCTCCCTTTTCCTCCCCCGTCCCCCTTCTCGAGGGGGCATACCCTACCATTCCCTCCTAACCCGTCGCTCTAACCCTACCTTTCCTTGACTGGGGCATCCTCTCCGCATTCCCTCCGTTCGGGGCAGCTCACATGTGTTCCCCCATGCTGGGGCATCTCTTTTTCTGGTCTCTTCCTTTACATAGTCATCTGCATTCTGTTTTTCTTCGAAACCCTATTATTCTAATAGTATTTCGAAGAGGGGCAAAATGTAGATGTACAATTTTGATCACTTCCATATGATCAAACGCGTCTCCTTATTCATCCAGTTGCTCATCCCCTCTGTCAATATTAATTAAGCCAATTGTTTAATTAATACCTTGCATCTTGCACAAAGGTCCTAAAGTATTCAATTTAATACCTTTCCCCTCTTTCTCCTCTAAATTGAATAAATATGCCCTTTTATTTAATTTAGTCATATTCCCCTTTTGAATTAAAATTCATTTTTTAATTCATCTTTTCTCTCTCATGGTCACATCCTCCAACTTTTGCAAGTTGGTCCCTAATCCATTTTAATTATTTTCATCTTCTTCTAATTAACCAGGGTTAGCATGTGCACACCCTTAATCATCATTAAGGTCACATCCTCCATAATTTCCCACTTGCCTCTAATCAGTCATTAGTCCATCTAACTGAGTACTTGCACAACCTTAATCATTTGATTAGCCTAACCTAATCCTCATCCTATTTATGGCACATGTCCTTGAGTCAACCTTATTAAAGGCTTTCTCCTTTTGGACAAGGCATCCCCCTTCCCCATGTGAATTTTTAATTCACCTTTTAATCCCCCAAGGCACCTAAAAGGAATTTTTAATTCCTTCACTTCTCCCCACATGTCCTCTATTCATTCTTTATTCTTTCTCTCATCCCCATGAGAATATTTGAGGAATTTTTAATTCCTCACATGTCCTCTCACCCACATGGGGACAAGGACCTCCTTTATGAGGAGATCTTGTCCAATCCCAAGGTACTTTGTACCCCTCTCCATGTCATGTCCTTCTCCTTCCACCTCATGTCCACTTCACCTTTTAGGGCTATCTCACATGTCACATGTCAAGATGTGAGGGCTTGTGAGTTCTCAACTCACCTTAGCCCTACATCTTGATATTTGGTGGATCAATCTCAACCGTCCATTTCCCCTAGGATTTCCCAAAAATCCTATAAATACCCCCTCTTTTCTCTCATTTTGGGAGATCATTTGTGCTAGCCAAACTCTTGCAGTTTTGTTTCTCAACCCATACTTAGCCTTTTTCATGCTTTCATCCATTTGCACTCATCCTCACAACATCTTTTAGCTTGCATCTACTTGCCATCCAAGGAGCATACACATCCAAGATCGAAGGGCCAACCAAAGGATCGACTCAACGCAAGGTATAAAGTTCCATTTCGTTGCTTTGTCTTGCATTGTTTCCAACTTAGGCTAATCTTGAGGTGTAGGTTGTTTTAAGTTGTTTATTTGCACTCTTTTAGTTGTTGCTTGATTTCTAACGCTCTATTTCGACCTATCACAATATTATTCAAAAATCACGAAGATTACAATATACATGTAGAGCAATTTTCTCACTGGAGTATCACCAACCAAAGATCTAAAGGCAACGCAACTACTATTAGACTCTCAGAATACACCAAAATATCCAATTGTAATACAACACCCTCATAAAATGGGGTTTCCTTCTAGGGAAAGACAATCCAACAAAATATCTACCATCAGATCTAAGACCTAATGTTGAACGGTTCAAATTTACAACATATCATTAATTTAATGTATGTTGGCACTTTAATACATTTTAAATTATTTTTTAACACACTCACATTTTTCTCCACCCCGTGTTTCCATTTTAGGTTACGCCCATTGACATAACTAGCATAGATATCTTAAATACATCCTATCAATAGTAAACCTTATATAATTGCAAGGTTGAGACACATTTTCCCAATAGATTCAAGGCCTAAAACTTATAACACTAGCATATCCTCTGCCTAGATCTTCAATTGATGATATCTAAAAAACTCATCTATAAATTAATATGCTTCTCTTAAGAGGACATATTTTAAGACCTCTTTTTGTAAACGGTGTGGGGAAGGGATCATGAATGCAAGCTTTATTGAGTTCAGTAAAATCACATATTCTAATACCACTAGTCTTCTTCTTTTGAATTGATATAGGGCTAATCTAATTAGCATCATCCATTAGTTTAATTATTCCTGCTACTAGCAACTTATCTATCTTTGTTTTGACCTTTTTCTTCATGTTAGTGTTTAACCAATATGGCCTTTTCTTTTGGGATTTAATATCTTCTTTAAGTTTAATTTTTATGACTCCAATATCCTCTTTTATTCCTTTAAGTTTTGTAAATGAGTGAGAAAATGTATCTTCATATTTTGTTTGAATTTTTTCAAGTTACATTCAACCTCCTTTTCTTCCCAATAGTATCCTATCTTTGCCAATTTGGGACTGTCATTAGTTGTTATGTTTTCTTATTTGAGTTTCAATGGGTGATTATAATATTTGGTTTTAGGATAGTTTATGATGTCGTCATAGTTTTGACCTCCTTGACTTCAATATACAAGATTTGTGGATATGGCTCTCCATCATCATCTATTTTATTATTTTATTGCATTTTATAACACCATTTTTTTAAGTGTCATGCACTTTTGTCCATCCATTCTATGTTTGCATTCCTTCTTTGTCTTGGGGTACTGATATTTATTCTTCTATAGTGATCATCTTTTGATTTTATTCTATAGGTAAGAAGATAATATCCCTTATTTTTAAAGTGTGCTACTAATGATTTTGTTAAGATTAAATAAGGAAAAATTACGGAAACAATCATATGGAGCACTTCACAATCCCTTGTCTCTACTTTTTTTCTTGGCTAATATATCAAGTTTAGGAACTTGATGTGTCTAATAACATATTTTTATGATATTTCATCATATTTCATATATTTTTCTATGTCCTCAAAAAAATGTTTAGGTCTTGTTTTAGTACCATAATATTTAGGAATAAATTTGCATCTCCCTCTTTGGGTAGATATCTTGTTTCTATTGTGATTGTAAGGGCTTTCCATGTAGAAATATTGGATTTATGTTTATTCTATCAATATGTGGCACTGTATATCAATTTATGTTGTAATGCGTCTAATATTAAGTCTTCTCTATCAAAATTTATTTCCATGTTTTCTATGTAGGATATCAAATCACCCACTCCTGAATACCTTGGAAGCTTAATATGAGATAAACCATGTGAAATGTAGTTTAATCATCATGGATTTTAAACAATGCGAGTTGAACTAGTCGTGGATAAGTCTAGTATTATTTGTCGAGGGATATCTATATTTTTGGTAGGTTGTGATATATTTTCTCTCTCCTACGTAGAATGAAGGCTTTCCTTAATACCAATATCTTCCTAGATTGTAGTTTTGGTTTGCCTCTTACCCAGGCATCCATTACATCCTCATTTTTATGCTATAATTACTACTAATATATATTTCTCCCTCAAAAAATTTCTTGTCAAATGATTCTAGTTTTAAAAAATTTGCTAAAGAGTAAAGTACTCTAGGTTCTTCTTCATAGTCATCTTGCACTAATTCCTCTCTCATAGAATTAATAATTTTTCTATAGTTTAAAACCATTATAGACCTAACAAGACATTGAAGGTGTCAAAGAGTTCCTTCATTTCTATTACTTCAAAATCTATTGTTTATTTAATATCTAGAAGGTAAACTTCTATACTCTTATATATTCCCATTGTGCCTATGGATGAACCATCTACTAAATTGATATTGTATGGGGTGTCATATCATTATGGTTTCCCAAATTCTTCCCACACTTTCTTGGGGATCATATTAGCATCAACTCCTAGATCAATCATGACTTTTTTACCTTTTTGTGACTGATATGTGAGTCTATGATAATAATTTTGGTTTTTCATTATCTTGTATTTTTTTTTATACTTCTAATGTTTGTTCTTGATGTTGTTTTTCCTAGTACTTAGAAAAAAAATTAATCTTTTCTACCAAATTTTGTTGCTCCACAAAAGTAGCTAACTCTTTTAATGTTGAAGCTTCTTTTTATAAAAATGGGATTTATGATTGTATAGGAGTGATTTTTCACCCCATGTGCAAATCCCCTTTTTTTCCTTCTCCACCTTAGAAAACCAAGTTCAGAGGCTTAATTTCACCTAAGCTTGCTGCTTTTGTCACACTTGGTGCCTATTTTGAGAGTTGGTGGAGGCATTTCTATTGGGGATGCCCGTGTGGCACGCAGATGTCCGCGCAGTGTGCTTACATCCCTGGAAGATTCATGTGGCTAAACCTACAGAGGCATTACACTTCTCATTGGGAGTCAAGTTGTAACGCTCCCTTCGGCCAACTGACCCAAATATGGCCATTTTTCTCCATCCCTTCTTCAAATTCACTCCTTGAACAAGCATTCCAATCCTCTAAGCATTCAAGCAATCTTCTACACACTTCAAGCATCCATTCTCACACTCTTGCACTCACTCTCAAGCTTTCAATAAGTATTCTTACACTACATTCCAGCAAACACAACACTCCATCACTTCGGTAGAGAAAATTAGGGAAAAAAACCATTGCAACAGAGGCTCGAGTACTCTCATTTTCTCCCCCAAGTAGCCTTGAGTGCTCTTGGTGGAGGTGGAAAGCTCCCTTTCCTCTCCTCTATCACTTGGTTGAGTTAGCACATTTACTTTTTTGTAGTGCTTTACTACTCTTCACTACTTTTTTTTCTTTATCTCGCTTTCTTGGCTGTCTATGGAGATGGAAATACCTAAACAGGGGTCTGACTAAGGCAAGCCCCTATATAGCCACCCAACATTTTCCTCTCTCTTGTGTGTAGGTGAACATGATTTCAAGGAGCTAGCTTGTGAACAAGTTTCTTTGTGAGATCCTTCTTGCCACCTTTACTCTTGCATTTTTACTTTATCACATTAGAGAGTATTTAGTTTACTTGATCTTGTTATTTTGGCCCTTTAGTAGTAGTTAGTTGGGTCATTAGCCTATTTTATTAGATTTTACCTTGTCTCTTCAGTTGTCTGGCCGTATGGATGCCATCCCACTTTAGAGACGCCAATGCGCCATGCTGTCATCTGAAGACCGCGCTTCCGTCCTTGGGTAGAGAGCTCCCTAAGGCATAGTGTTGAATCTGAAAACTGGCTCGTCTAGCCCCATCTTGTATTTCAGGATTGCAGAGTGGTTGTAGGACTTTATAATCCTCATCATTCTCGTCCTCATATCTTAACGCCCCATTTAGCTGAGGTAAGTTAGGGTAGCCTTTTGCATCTTGGCCCTCCGTGACCTGGGGCCTTGCACATGGTGGTCCCCCTATCTTACATTTTGGTAAACCCGATGTGAACCAACATCTATTCATTCATTGGTGTTGAGACCTCTCTCATGTACCTTGTGACTCTTGTGTTCCTAAGTGTTGTGAAGGTTTATGAGCATCACAACCCAGTCCATAGCTTCTGGGTATATCATTAGGAGAAGTATACGACACCTCCTGATGGAAAGGATGAAGGTCTCTATTGGTTTATCTACATGCCTTTTCTCTAGTCTCGTCGTTACTATGGCCACGTAGGAGCAGTTGTCGAGGAACGAGATAAGATTCGTTGATGAGACCGATCACGTTCCCACTCCCCCTACATCTCCTACACCATCATCGCTAGACGAGTATGAGGCTGTTCAAATTCCCACAGAGTATATCTTCACCCTCGCTAAAGGGTTGGGTGACTTATAAAATCACTTGCAAAGAAACCCAAAGATGGCTAGAGCCACTCAGGTTGTCAGCAAGTTAAAACATATGATGGATAAAGATCAAACATGCATAGAACTTCTGACTAGCCTCCTCGGTCTCGGCGTAGTGTGTGCTCCTTCGAACAATTCTAGCTTTGTACAAGGGGCCGCTTTCAAAGAGTGTGAGTGATGGTTAGGAGTATCAATGCATCCCCCATCCATTTATATGGTCAAAACAGTCCCCTCTATCAATATACCTTCTATCTTCGAACAGCCTGAAACTACCAAAGTAAATAGGGTCCCCTTGTGCTTTAGCTTCACCCCCTTTCACCTCTAGTGGTGGAGGTTTTGGCGGGATCAGTGGTGGGGGATTTGGTAGTGGTGGTGGATTTGGTAGCGGAGGTGGTGCTAGTGGAGGTGGCTCTAGTGGAGGTCATGGTGGTGACCCCGGTGGAGGCCCTATTGGTGGCGGTGGCTCCAGTAGTGGTTCTGGTGAAGGTCACACCGGTGGAGGTTCTGGAGGTGGCCTTGGCGGCGTTCTGGGGGAGGTTCCTCTGGCCCTTTATCTTCTAATGACCTTATTCTGAACACTCTTCTTTAAAATATGGGTAAGATGCAAAGCCAGTTAGCGAGTCTTTCCCAAGCATCTGCTCAGTCTATCTTCCAACCCTTCTTCTGACACAACCCGTTGTCAGTTGTGATCTTAAATACTCCCTTCCCCCAAGGAATGAAGATCCCTAAATTTAAAAAGTATGGTGGTAAAGGAGATCCACAGACACATGTGTCTGCCTTTAACACCCTGTGCACAGACTTTTTCCATCGCGACGCATTGATGGCTAAACTGTTCCCCCAATCTCTCAAGGATACAATGCTTGAGTGGTATTGTTCCTTTCCTAACAATTCAATTTTCTCATTCGACCAACTTTTTAATCAATTACTTAGAAAATTTCAAGCAAACATCGAGCCAAAGATGACCTTTTCGGATCTCATCCAATGTAAACAAGGAGATAACGAAAAAATCACCAATTTCATAGTGCACTACCAAGCGCTCCTTTCACAAATATTGTATCAACTTCCTGATTCTGACTTGCAGAAGGTATTCATAGGGACCTTACAAAGGCCTTGGAAAGAGAAGTTCTCCCTTATGAAATATCCTTCTTTCACACACTTGTTTGTAGCCTTACGAGAGTACCAACAGGCAGTTGTTTAGTTTGGAGGATCCTCCTCGCACTCCCATTCTGAGGGAAAGTCCATCGTATCAATCTTTGGGAAAGGTGAGACTATTACGAATGTAGTTGCCGCTGCTGATGACAATGGCCTCAAACAAAACCAAAATTTCACAAAGTTATCAGAATCCTAATCTTCTATCTTGCAAAAGCTCTTGAAGGATAAGATCGTAACTTTGTCAAGTCCTAAGCCTGTTAAGGAACCTTACCCTAATTGGTATGATGAACACTTATTGTCAATACCATCGGGTTAATGGGCATAATACCGAATGTTGTATGTGGCTGCATCATGAGATACAGGACCACATCAAGGATAATACCATTCATCTCGATGGGAGTAAATAAAATGCTAATAAATTAGTGGTGAAAGCTAATAGTGAATTGTAGATATATATGGACCTATTTCCGTCACACTCTGCTAACATGATTGTAGATCCCAGTGATTCTGCTACTCAATCTGGGGCCTATGTTAACAAGGTCACAGTGACTTCCACTGCTCCACCTACACCCAATTGGTCATACATTACATTCACATCACAAGATTTTCCCTTAAACAATAAACCCTCGCCTATCTACATTCCTGCTCATGTCAATGGTAACATTGTGACAGGAGTCTTGGTAGACCCTGCAAGCCATGTGAATGTTATCATAGGAGAAAAATTAGTATTAAATTCATTACAAAGGGAAAAATATGAAGAAACAAAATCAATCATCCATACACATGATGTTATGATTCTTAAACCTTACGACTCGATAACTTTGTCTATCCTAGTTGGACCTAGAGCTATTGACACAGTTTTTGATGTTATCCCGGAGTCAGATCTGTTCATAGTGAAGCTAGGCATCCCTTGGCTAGCTTCCATGAATGGAATCACCTTTGTTATTCACAAGTGTTTAAAATTCTCTCATGAAGGTGTTGTGCATGTAGTGCATGACATTAGATATCAACCCCTGGTGTTCCGTGGTGGCTATCAATTGGATCACTTTTGGCCCTCCACAGTTGGACTGCTTCCTCCAAGAACAGAACTACTTTACAAGAACTATGTAAAGTATAAGACTGGGGGTAAGGGACAGCCGAAATGGACCCTTCCTATGATGCAGCAGTCGATTTCCTCCTCCTCCCAAGAGGAGAAAGAGAAGCTCGTACCAACTGCTTCCCCTTCTCAAAAGAAAGAGGAGAAGTCCACGCCGAGTCCCTCTCTTTCCTATAAAGGAAAAGAGAAGGTTTCCTTTCCCTAGACTTCCTCATCCTCTCCCCCTTCTTGGGAAGATTACTAGATGAGTTGACCTGGTGGCTACCCACTAAGTTCAATGATTCTTCCTTGGCGTAGGCCCAAGCTCAGGATCATGGATCTCCCTAATGAATACCCCAGACCATGGTACTACTTATACAGTAGAAAGAAATTTTCCCAAAGGGAATTCGATCTATGGCCTCCTACCGCTCTTGCTCACAAAGTAATGAATGGGAAGAGGCTTGATGTTGAGGCTCTTGAGCTGATTCCCCCTATTGCTTCTCAACCTATTCCTCCTGCTCCTATTCAGGAACCTGTTCCTCCACCAGAAATGGTTGTAGTGGACGTCCCCATGATTGAGCATGAGCCTCATATCCCTTCACAGCCTCCGACCTCCAGCTCCAAGAGTCATAGAAACCACCTTGTGCGTGAGCATAAGCATCAGTGAAAGGCTCTCTTAGCTAAGTAGGCCGCCTCGCAAAGGAAGGAGGAAGAGATGACCGCCCCTACTTCAGGGCCTTCTGTAGTGTCGCCCTCTTCCCTTCCTTCTGCTTCTCTCTAGTTTGGTTTTGTGATGCTTCCAACTTCTGCTGTGAGTGCGAACACACCTAACCCCAAGGGGGTACAAGTTTTCATCGCTCCTTCAGTGGAGCCACCTTTGTTGATGTTCATTCTGGATATCCAGCCTTTCCCGAAGCTTGTGGATATGATTAATACCTTGGTTGTATCCGCTAGGGTTCTTTCCTCCTCTTCCTCTGCACCTCTAGCCTTTTTTGTGGGGAGTTCATCTCCTCCAATGAACAAAAAGGTGGAGTGTGGTCCTTTTAGAAGTGAAGGATGTAAGAGGATCCCACCTTCTTCACACGATGATCCCGTGCTAACTTGTTATGTTCTAGTGATGGAACTAGTCCCAGCTTCTCTTGAGTTCATCACCACTCCCAAGTCACTCAATGAGCCCAGCAGTGAATCTTAGGCACAACCTGCCCCATCCATTGAAGTTAGAAATGGAACTACTATGGGGTGCATGTTTAACTCTATGGATAAAGTTTCGGCCATTTCAGTGATCTTCACAAAATCATTGACCCTAGCTCCATAAGAGCTCAGTGGAGAGGACCTCGAGGGGCCTTCTTCCTTGGCCCTTGTTGTGGGAGGGTCAAATGTTCCTCCTCTTAACATCCCACCACTGCAGGCTCATCCTTCTTCCCCCTACGATGATCTAGAGTGGGAAGTAGACGACCTCTTGGTTGATCAATGCTAGGAGGAGGCCTCTTCTTGATCTTTTGTGTGTGTGTGTGTGTTTTGTGGTGTGTTTCCCCCGTGATTGTGCTATGTGTGCCTAGATGACCCTTGCCACCCTTGTTGGTGCTTGGATACAAGCATGGTTTTTGTGTCATAAACCTTCTTCTATTTGTATCATCATTCTTTCATGTTTGTGCTTGATATTCGATAAATTGGGGATGATGCAAAGTTTTGGGGGAATTTAGGCCTCCCTTCCATGTTGACCCAATTTTTTATTTTTTACTTTGTCTTCTCATGCATTCTTCACATGGTCTGATATAGTAGGGGGTTGATGACAGTTCATTTATATACTATTACTATACATATTTATATATATTTATGAGCAGTTCTGACCCTGAAATATCAGGCTACCCCTGTGTCCTTTGTTTGTGTATTCTTTCTTTTTTCTTTTTCTTTATCTTTCTCTCTTCTTTGCTTGAGTTTTCCCCCTTATGTGTGACAACGCCACTTCTTCAACATTTTGATTTTAAGAAAACAAATTCATTTCCAATGAACCTTTTTCTTGAAAATCCTCACAAAGCTTTCTTCATAATTGCATTCTCAACTTGGAACCCTAATGGAACATGTTTCCTTCATCATGTGTTCATAAAGAAAGGACTTGGAAACCTTCCTCCAAAGCAGGAACAACTTTAACCTTCCCCTCGCATGGGGGCATATTCTTCCTTTCAAATTCCTTGATGAAGTGAACATCTTTTGAAAGAACTCCTTGATGATGGATCGCTCTGAGAAAGGAAACATCTACTTTTGAATTGTGCATCCCTTAAGTGGACCCCCCTTCTTCATGGCGGGTTCCTGAGGGACCCCCTTTGAAGGATCTTATCTTGAGTGAAATCATTCATGTCTAGCTTGGGGGTAGCTTGACTAGACCTCACTTTCCAAACAGTGCATCCCTTGAGTGGACCCCTCTTCTTTTGAAGGGTTCCTGAGGGACCCCTTTGAAAGACTTCCCAATTATCGACGGTATGCATGACTATCTGCTTACTTGCCTACTTGGCCACTTCTCGACTCTATGGAGTCCACTATCTCAGGTTTCCTCAGTGTGAGAGATCTTGGGGGATACCTCCTTGCAAAACTGAGAGCCTGTAGGGTGCTTCCTTTGGCTTCCTCCATGCTAGAGTTTTTGGGGGACGTCTTCCTTGTAGGTCTACAATCCTATAGGGTGCTTGCTTCACGAGGTATCCTCCATGCTAGAGTTTTTGGGGAACGCCTTCATTGCAGGTTCGCAGGCCTGCAAGGTGCTTTCACTACAACAAATCCATGTGATTTGCTCCATTTTTTGCTTCCACCCAAAATTTTAATGTATTTTTTGCCAATTTTTTGAAAATGTCGGTGCTATTTATCAAGATGGCATTTTTTTAGTGTTTATTTGCGCCAATCAAGACAAGTCGATGCTAATCAAGGCATTAATTTGCACCGAAAGTAGTTCCATAGTTAGCGTCAATATTAGCTCCGAGTGTGGCACCACCATTAGCACTGCCTTTAGCTCTGAGTTTAGCTTTGATTTTAGTGCCACTTTTAGCTCCAGCTTTAGCTTCAAGTTTAGCTTCGAGTGTAGCACTAGTTTAGACACTCCTATGTCGAAGAGACTTATTTATATGTCTCATCGATGATGTAAAATAGTGAAATGTCAACAAGTTACAGGCATATCAAGGAGAGAATCACTTACGTCACATCGACAAGGTATATCTACAAGTGCTCAGAGAAACACAACTCTTGGATATAACAAAGTAATTTCGATGAGACATTGAGATATCGGTAAGACAAATAAGATTATCTCATTGACAGTCTTCAAGTAATGATAAAAAGCATACACCACTATACTGTCAAGAAGGTGAGCAACATATGCGTTAGAGCGGTATTCACCAAAAACCTGCGACAGGAAGCCTTGAGAAAGGCGATGGTGCAATAAACAACAGAAGGGAAGGGAAAAACACCGCCATACTACAGCGGGTATAATAAGAGACAACGGTAGTATGGTAATCATGGCATCATTACAATTTACAGCACTAAATGCAGCAAATCATGTCAGTCACAATACATTTGAATAAATCATTTAAGGAATCAAGAATATAGCCCACCAAAATACTGTAAAAATATAATAAACATACTCTAAAAATTTTGTCGAAATCTTATTTTCAGGCATAGCCCACCAAAATGGAATTTTCATTTTAATAAACATACAATAAAACCTTTTTTGAAACCTTAAATTCAGGCATAGCCCCTCCAAAATGGAGAAGTGTTTTAGTAAAGAATGACATAGAATGGTAAGGAGGCATAGGATTCATTGTTGCTTATCTCATTCCTGCTCTAATTAACAAGGGTTACAATGTTCGTGCTACTATTTGTAATCCGGGTGTTTAATTGACATATGTTTGCATAATCTCAAATTCCTTCAGATGCTTTTGAAGTATCAATGTATCCTATATAGGGTTTAGAATGACTTCTTTTAATTTTAAAAAATAAATCAAATTATTTTGAAGTATCAATGTGTCCTATATTGGGTTTAGAATAATTTCTTTTAATTTTAAAAAATAAATATATGATGTATTTTCTTGTGATTAGATAATGTGGAGATCTCCTAAATCTTCCCTAGCACACTGTCCTCTTTCGCACTGTGTTCATTACTCCAGCTGCTAGGGTTTTGCATTTGACATCTTTAATATCTTCATGATAATGGCTTTTAAATAGATCTCAGTCTTTATTTTAATCTTTATCATGTAACCCTTGAGTTCCATAATCCACATTCAATCTCTTCTAAGAACATTGTCTTAAGCTAGACTGCATAGTATGCATATAAAACAAGTCCTTAATACTTGCCATTGTTCCAAACCACCACTCACCACCTTTCTTAAAATTCTACCTCCATAAGCACAATAGCATGTTTTAAAATCATGGTTTCTAGTGATTGACCATTAAGGTCACTACTTTCATCAAGATATAATGATATTTTTTTCTTCAAACTTAAGGCATTACGCAAGATAACATTGTGAATTTTTTGTTGTGTACAACTTGATTTTCTTGCACATTTACTGCTTTGCTAACTACTTTTAAAACTGGATATTGCACCATCAGCTACAATCCCAAACAACTCACTCACTGTCACTTGAAGATACCTTTCATGAGCATCCTTGTATAAAGTCAAACTATGCCCTATAGACTACCTCCTTACTTACTAATATAGGGGACTCATTGTTTCATGGTATTTTGAGTTTTATTTAGAAGGGGTTAATATGTGGCATTTTTATGTGCAGGAAGAATAGATTGTGATGCAGTGTTCTGGTATGGACAGTTCAGGAAAGATTGGATTGCTATCAGTGTCATAACCAGGTTGGATTGTACCTTGAGCCAGTGTGAAACACTTCCGGGTGTTTTCACTCAGAAGTAGAACTTGTGTGTAGGAATTTCCAAATATCTGACAAAGGAAGTTCCTACATTCTAAAGATAAAATCATAAATCTGCTTATCCAGTTTCTGATCCAACCTCACATCTTTAATATCTGATAGAGAAATTTTTTACATTCTAAAGATAAAATCATAAATTTTCTTATCCATCTTCTAATCTAATTTTAGGTCTTGAATATCGAACAGAGAAAGTTCCTATATTCTAAAGATAAAATTATAAATTTTATTGGTCCAATTGGAGATCCAATTTCAAGTTGTGAAGCTCTGATAGAGTAAGTTCCTACATTCTAAAGATAAAATCATAAATCTGTTTGGTCCAATTTGAGGTCCAATTTGAGGTCCAATTGTAAGGATTTTTCTTTTTAATTATACTTTCTGACATTTGTCTTGATATAAATTGTTACTTTAGAATTATGGTATTTATTTGCTTCTAATGTTTTCAACCCTCATTTCGAGGAAGAGCTCCGAAGATGGTTCCTTCAAATGGAGACTACACTTTTCTGCTATAGATTCCATCTAGAAACACCAGAAGCTTAGGTACTATCATACTCAAGTACAAAAAAGTTTGAGGTTACCTTGTTCTCATTGATACAAAATGTTGTCCTTCAATCCCTCTTAAGCAACATTCACTATTATGGACTTCATCATTGTACCTTTCATGCATTTGATTTAATTTGTTATGTGGAAACATGTTGTCTCTGTCTTTCCAAGTGATGACTATTGTGTAACCTTTTAATCTACATGACTGCCCCTCATGTTCAATTCTTGTGACTATTATGATGCTTGGGGCTACTTACTTTTAACTAGACTGTTAATGAAAACTATTTTGGAATCCTTGATGATCAATTTTGTCAGAATCATGGCTATGTTGATAGTGGAATGTTCTTATTAATAAGGATAAATCTTTATCAATAAGGAGATTACCCCTTACCAACATAATCCACTATCCTTGCAAAGATTGATCTTTAATGCTTCATGGATGGTTTACTTGTGATTATCCTTCTCAAATGAAACAATAGGGTAGTAGGCTACGCTCAGCCCTTGTGGGAGCCACATTTCACCCCACATGTTGTAACCAGATAAACAAAACAACCTAATTTTATCTATACCTGCACAATGAGAAAACATTTTAGATAAAACCGAGCATATGATAGATATGTTTGATAACTTTCTTGTTTTCTTGGACATCTATGGTATGCAAGTTATTTGAATGCACATGATGATCAAATTATATGTTTATAGATGTATGCAAATATTTTGACTGGTGATCCTTCATTTCTCTAACAACACTCTTCTCACTCAAATGCAAGGAACCTAGGAGCAGTAAGGAAGACATCAACTTGGAGGCTTAGACAAGTGGGAAGACTGAAGATGATATAGAACAAAGCAACCAGGATTCGTCATTGAGGCAATGACAGGTCCCCTTTCTCTTTATGTGCATTTTTCTCTTTTGTATCTATAAATGTATAGTTTTTCGATTATATGCATTCAAATAGTCAGTTCCACGAATTTTTGTGGAACAACATACATTTACATTATCAATAAAGACTACATTTTTTAAAGGATTGTGTAATATTTCCTATATTATATGCATCTGCATAAGTGCAATCGAGTAATGTAATCTTCTAATTTTGTTTATGCACATAAATGTAATGTAGTAGAAATAAAAATGTACCTTACTCTTCATTTGAAAATCACAAAATCTCTACCTGATTGAGCTATTAACTTTTGTGTCTTCACGAACATATGTTGATACAAAATGAATGGAAGAAGCATCCAAGTAATCCTAATTTTTTCTGCCAACAATTCATACCACAGAGTGGAAAATTTAAGGATATTGCATAAGCTAATTTGTATTGACACAAATAATATTACTAAAGCATTTCAAAGTTTAGGCCATAAGAATCATCCTTTTTTAAACATGGATTTTATTGTAGCCAAAATTTCATCCTAATTATTTTTGCATACTTCCATTTTCACTCATCTCTTACATCCACCATATGCATAGAATTCCTGTCATAATAACTTAAATTTAATAAAATCCCTCATGTGAGCTTCCAAATAAAACCCATGATCAAAGCATCAAAGTGTATTCCTCCTTTGAAATACTCCTACGATTGCTCATAGCATATCGCCAAGACAACACCATGTCGATGAGAGTCCCTCCAAAGTAACCTCGACATTAGCACAAAGCACAAATCAGAAATGTAGATGAGACACCCCTATGTCAAAGAGACTTATTTATATGTCTCATCGACGATATAAAATAGTGAATGTCAACATGATACGTGCATATCGAGGAGAGAATCACTTATGTCACATCCACAAGGTATATCTACAAGTGCTTGGCAAAACACAACTCTTGGATATAACGAAGTAATTGTCGATGAGACAGTGGCATATCATCAAGAGACATTAACTTGTCTCATCAACACCGGCAACCAACATCGAAGGAACATAAGATCTAATGTCGATGAGACATTGAGATATCGGTAAGACAAATAAGATTTTCTCATCAACAGTCTTCAAGTAATGATCAAAATCATACACTGCTATACCGCTAGGAAGGTGAGAAACATATGCGGTAGAGTGGTATACACCAGAAGGGAAGGGAAAAACACCGCCATACCAGCATATTGAAGAAACAACAGGAATTTTAATTAAAAGTCTCTTTGACAGTTATGTAATGATGATTAGTTTGATTGATGTGACTAACGAAAATATCGATGAGACTATCGCTATTAATGAAGAACTTGATCATAAAGGTGGCGTGAGTGCCATTTATGAACCGGGGCTAGATGAAGTGTCCTAAAATTAGATAAATACTGCCTCAAAGAAGTTGAAATCACTGTGAATTGTAATTGAAGGATTTGGAGAACCAAGTTGGATGGTGGTAGGCAGCTAGAAATTTGCAGCATTTATCCAAGAAAGTGATCTATACTCAGCTCAAAGTATTTTCTCAATAAGTAGATGAAAGCATTGCATGAGTAGGGTTGAGATGGAAAAAAACCCCAGGAAAACAGAAAGAAAAAAGACAGAAAATTGAAGCTAGGCAATTGAATCAAGACTTAATCGATCAGTGTCTTGGGTCTGGGCCAAAATCCAGAAGAATAGCACAGCTTAACCCATCGTGTGTGACATTAGTAGATAAACAGAAAAATTTAAGAGATGTATGGACTCCATGTAGGGCTTACGACCTCTTTATTTATCATTATAGGAAGAAATTCCAGCATAGCCTAGTGTCAAACCCATGGAATTTGAATTTGGGTAAACTTGTAGTACCCAACGTCTTTGTGAATGTAGATTTAATCAAGGTGTTGGCAAATAATTACAATCCAAAGATGAGAGCAATTCATTTTCCTGATGGGTCACAATTCATGGTCATAAAGCCAAATTATATTTCCATGATTTTTCAACTACACACTTCCCTGAAAACAAAATTATGAATCAGAGACTTGTTGGAGGAATACCGAACCATGGACACAAGTTACAATAGGTAGAAATTTCCTCTACATAGGGTTAAAGGTGCAGGTAACCAAACTATGAGGTTCTCTAGTGAAGATAAGCCCCCATTCTCTGTGGCTTTGTTTGAAGAATACTTTCAATACACTTATTACTCAGATGGTCAAGTACTGGGAATTGATGTTTCTAAGAACATGACAATTGCTCCCATGGTTTTAGCCATAGACATCCAGAGCCATAATGTCTGGCCCTGTGTTTATGCAAAGTATTTATCGGAGGCCATCAATAATACCCTCAATATCATCAAGAATGACAATGAAGCCATTAATTTCAAGCACTATTCTCTTTTCATGCACATGATATTATACGAAGGGTAGGTGATGGAGATATGGGGTGAGGAATTAAGAATAAAAGACTTATATAATGATGGAAATTCAAGGCCTGTACAAATGTGGACATCTATGTGGGACACTAGGTGTGGGAGGTCCCACTACCTATATTTTGAGGAATATTTTGTCAAACCACTATACAAGATGCTAGGCCACAAATGTGACTACAACCTCTCCCTAGAGATATTAAGATTTCTCTGACCAAAAGATATGGGTCATGAAGCAGGGATAAATCACAATTGGGGGGACTGGTACATGTTTGGGGATTGTACTGTTATCAGGGTTTATGGATTTGAAGTTGCACCTTATTTGCTACCTAAGACTGTGCCAGATAGAGTTGCCTATTTAGAGATCATAAGGCAATTGTCATTTTCAGCTTTCATGCATTTAAAGAGCTATGGGAGGCAAACTTTCATTCCTTCCACTTTATTCTTTGGTGATTTCACTATTATCTCAAATTCAAGCTATGACTTGGCTAGTGGTAAAATGGATTATTATGGCTTGTCGGTTGGCAACAAAGGGGAAAAGTTTGATCCTGAACACTTTATTTGTGATGCCAAAAAAATTCAGAAATTGAAAGGGTATGAGCATAGTTTCCTTTTAGAAGATGTCATCAGAAATTGTGAAGAAAAAAAAAACATGATGAGAACGAATTCCTACAGTAGGGTTATGATGGTTGAGGCTTGGAAGGTGAATAATAACCCAGACCACGTAGGGGCTTTCCCTGAGGTACAGGATCCCATAGAAAGAATTGAATAGTTAATCCTCCATGAAGAAGAACTAATAAGAGATGTGCCACTTGTGGAATTTGAAAGAGGAAGGAGCATCGGTCCTAAGAGGCAAGTAGAAAATATCACACCACTAGATCACTTATCACCTCAGCCTACTTCTGAAGTGAGATTTTTAGTTGATTCCCCATCCATGGAAGAAGATAACATTGTGGAGGAAGAAGGATTCTCACAGTTTAATGATCTTGTTATACCCCAATATGAGATTCCATCGGAAAGAAGTGTGATCACCTTTGAAGCCTTTGAT
>VDFB02305428.1:0-15221 GCA_007258455.2 Sequoia sempervirens | reverse complement strand
CTTCAGTAGCCACAATACTTTAAACATTACAAATAGAATTCATTTTACCAACTGGAGAAAAGATTTCATCAAAATCAATACCCTTCTTTTGTGCAGATCCCTTTACAACTAATTTGGCTTTAAATATTTTATTACCTCCATCCTCCTCTTTTATCCTATAAACCCATTTATTTGGTAAAGCCTTTTTACCTGCAAGCAACTTGCATAATTCCCAAGTCTTATTTTGCAACAAGGAGTCCATTTCTTCTTCCATTCCATGCTCCCACTAAACCTTTGTATCCACCTACATAGCTTCATCATAACTGGTCACACCCACAAAAGGATATAAAAATCATGGCAAAACCTATCCTAGGAATTGGACATTCCAGCAGGTGACTAATATCTCTCCATAGACATTCATTTACTTGTCAAACTAGGAAACATATACTTTGAATGGAGTAGCACTATATGTGCACTAAGAACTAGCTTCAGTCACAACTTAATGAAAAATAAATACCTGAAAAGAGATTCTACCTATGCTACAGGAAGGTAATGCAAAGTTCTCTTAGCCCAACTATAATTTAACTAAAGCAGAAATCATAACAGCTACAACTGATAAACAAACTATGAAATGGCCTTATGCTATAGGAACAAACACATGGATGGATTCTCGATGCTGCAGGAACAATATAAGACTGAGTTTGCACAAAAACTTCAAAGATGAAATCTAACTGATGATCAACAGAAAAGAAACAACTAACTAACTAACTACTGATACTTACTAAGTGGGCCCCCTTAGCAAGCATCAACTAATTATGCAAGTGCTGAAATCAGAACTTCATCAAACTTTATTTATAAACTCATAATGGTATACATTGTTCTATTCATATGAAGACTAACAACAAACTTTGTCTCTTGTCATATAGATTCTACTTTCTATTATCATACTAACTCTTACATGATATCCTTCCTATCACTATGCTTCTATCATTGCTCACTCACATAGGAGGAGCACTTATTTGAATTAGGAAAACAACTAACTAACTAACCCTAACAGAGAAAGACATGGATATGAAATGTATCCTGAAATTGAGGAACAAACTTCATAAATGAGCTTATCCGTTCAACATGATCCAGAGAGAATCTAGCACTCCACTCTTTCTAGATTAACTGACATTTAAAATCCTTCCCAAAAGTTTCGGTCAAAGAGTCTTTGCCAAAGCTTCCTCGAAGTCGTGTAGGAATTGGACTTTACCGCAAGCCCGACATCAGTTGTGCTTGACTCGATCATACTTTCTTCAACAACCTGCAAAACACAAGGTAACAGATGTGAAAGAAAAGGTGCATGGCACATTCATTAATGACATATTTAAATCTATTTCATCATTCAAAAACTATATGTGATATACTAGTCATTTAGGGAGTCAAACGGGGTAATAAATATAGACATGTTAACATGATAGGCTGTAGGAATCATGAAAGTGCATTGCTATAGGATATCCCCCAATAAAAGGTTTCTTAAAGAGTTTAAACAACCATAAACAACAGAAATGAGGGTAGTAAAAGTACACCAAGATACCAAATTGTGAGCATATTTGCGCTCATCATTTGCCCCCTACTTAACCCAATGCTGGTCCTCTAGCATTACACTTTTTGGTGGTCTCTTTGAAATCAGTGGTTGCAGCATGACCCTGAAATGGAGTTCCAAATTTGTAACAAAAACCTCTGAAACTCTACCACCTTTCATACCTATGAGCTTATGTATCTTCATTGATATTTGTACCTTGGTAAGGATAAAGGGGCCACATTAGCACAAGAGGTCTAAATTTCAATGGCAACCATAATTCAAACCTCTTTTGAAGTCCCAGTTGTATGTATCTGCTTGATCGTTTGAGAGCTGCTGTAAAGTTTAGGGGACTATGAGGCTCAGACCTTCTTAGCCCAAAAGTTAATATTTCCCACCTCTTCTCAATTCTGGTGTATGACAGCCTCCAAAACGAGTATGGCTGTTACTGAAACTCATCATATACCTATTTCCTAAGATAAAATATTTTCATCCTAGCTATATCATTATTAAAGCCATATGCCAGAGTAAACTAGGTTTCTAACATCGCATGGGGGTTTGAACTCTCAGGGTGCAATGGAGCAGGCTCATTCCTTTCAGCTTCTTCATATGTTTCCCATTTCCTGCCATAATTTGCTTCATTTGCCACCCAAGACATAAGGGATCTCAAATGGATATCACCAATGTACAGTAGGGAATTCCACTCTGTTTCAAATGGAATTATAAAGCCATGTAAATAGAATTCACACAAAAAATTTCTCAGCCAATTAGGAGCTGCTTGGTATGCATCGTAGAATTCTCTAGTAGTGTGAATAATAGGATCTTGATTTCTAAAAATTCTCATTAGTTTGAACCAAAAGAATTGTTCCTTAAGGAACAGAGCATAAACTCTGGGTGGTGGTCTGCATTCCATAATCTTACCAGTTACCTTTAACATTTCATCCATTTTCTCTTTTAACTCAAGAATTTCCTATTTCTGACTTTCAATTTCCTTTTTCAGTTTCTTCTTTTCCTCCTCCCATAGAATTTGTTGCATTTCATTATGGGCTAGGTGGTGGAAAGTCAAGGTTTGCAATGTAACTAGTTTCCATGTAGCTTTGACATATTCTAAAAACTTAATCAAAAATGTCTTTTTATAGACAACAATGGCTTGACAAGTTGCAAGGGGAAATGTAGCTTCACTGGCCATGTCCAATTGTTCAGTATGTTAATAAGCTATAAACTGAAATAGCTTATTAAATTCATAACAAGAAAATATAAAAGTACTCTTTTATTTTAGCTCAATAAAATTTTCAAATACCCATAATTATAAAATATATACATGTAGGAGATTCTTGTAATTTTCTTGTAATTGGAATAGCTTATTAAATTCGTAATGGAAAATGTAAAAGTAATCTTTTATTCTGGCTCAAAAAATTCTTTCAAATACCTGTAAACCCTATTCTATGGAATGTAATCCTTGTTGAGATTTTATGTCATTACAACTCTACTATAAATTAGAATAGGTTATTAAATTCATAATGGAAAATATAAAAGTACTCTTGTATTTTAGGTCAAGAAACTCTTTCAAATACCCATAGTTGTAAAATATATATAGATGAAAGGTAGGAGATTCTTGTAAGTCGGTTCATTGTTGTTCAAAACTTATTTGACATTATTCTAGTAATATATATACATATAATATAATTGGACAAGAAGTATTCACCTAAGTTAATATTGAATATATTGTAACAAAAAATGACTAAAGCTCACCTTAGTTGTAATAATGAAATTGAAACCTAATAAATAGTTTAGGATAATAAGTTTGATTGGTTTGTTACCATATAATAATTTAAATTTTGAGAGAATAAATTGAATATATTCAAATTTTATAAATTTAATATATTTTACTTTCAACCTCATCAACACTTTAACTCATGTTCTACTCTCAATATAGATTTTTAAATCAATATTTGTAACTATTTTTAAAGTTTTTTAAAAGAATTTCAAAACTTTAACTTCCTCACAATAATTGCATTCTCCCGAATCAAACATTAATTAAGAAGTGATCAATAAATTACCTAAAAAAATCAATAAAATTGTATAACAAAAATGTTATGCTGATCTTGGTGTGGGTGTTGTTGTTCACCTTGCTAAAAATAAAATATCTCTTGAAATAAAAATAGCTCTAAACAAACTAAAACAATTCTTAAATAGCTTTTAAAAAAAGTAATGAATGAAAATAATTCTTATGTAAATAAAATAAAATAATTGTTTAAATAATTTCTTTTTGGAAAAGGAGTATCCTTCCTTTTAAACTAAAATTTCAAATATTTATATTAATTTTATTTTTAATAAGATATATGAAAAAGTAATATCTTCTAAAACATACAATTATATAAACAATAAAATTTAACCCCTAATTATAGTAATTAATTGAAAATAAAAATAAATGCAGAAGAGAAATATTAAATGAATGCATGTCTTACTAAGTGCCTACCTAGGGACCATAATGTGGGTTTGCTATTTTTGGGAAGAGTCGGTGATAGTACGTGTGGTTTTCCTTAGGAAGGTGGATTTTCAACAGGATTGGTGTAATATATCTGGTGGTTTTGGCACCATCCAGATGCTTAATACGACATTTTTAAGGGTTGTTTATTGGAAATGCCCATTTGGGATTTTTTTGGGTTTCTCTAGCAGAATGTTGCAGTTCTAGTTCTGAGAATCATTGTAGGACTGGTTTGGGAAATTTGTATTTTCTGTGAGTATCTATCGAGAAGTTTTGATGTGGGTTTTCGGTTTGAGGGTGCCAGTTTCGAGCATTTTTTAATGAATTGTTGATCTCCTTTCAATGCATCGTATGCATGGTGGAAGTAGTAGTGTTGGCTACCCTACGTGTTTTTTTTTTAAGTAGTTTGATATCCTTATAAACTTGTGGCATGATGGAGTTTAAGAAGATTCACAGTTATCCTCCCCAACTTGCAAGCCATAGAGAAGTTTTGGGCAACAAAGATTTGTTTTTCACGACAATCAGGGAATTTCATGCCGCACTCGGCACCAAATTGTCGTAAGTATTTTGAATTTCTGTTTAATGCTTCTTTCTTTATATCCCATTTATGCAATATCACAGTATCCTCTCTAATCATTTACACATTATATTATCCTTTTATTCCCTCTGTATTACTATATATTTGTATGTCTATAAACAGTTTTATATATGCACAATGAATACTCGGTGATTTGGCAGTACCTGCCAAGACACCTTCAAGTCTGTCTTAAAATATTACCTCCAACATTGTCTCTAGGTTACCAACAGCCCCACCTAAATCACGAGTCTCCCATTTCCCAGCATACTTATCCTCCACCCCTTGCAAGCCATGGAGAATTAGTACACATGCATCGCGATTCGAACGAATACTCGGTGATCAGGCAGTACTCCGTATTGCATTGTAACAATTACTTGCCATGGGTTTGACCTGGCATGCGAGGATATACTTACTATGCTATGGAAAAGCTTAAGCTGCCATATGCATATACTCCATCAGCAGAGTAAATTATGTAAATTGTGTTTTGCATTATTTCAATTTTTTGCCATGGGTTTGCTTATTATTATGTTAGAACATAACCAGTCATGTGCCCATTCTCTGGCAATGTACATATACAGACCTCCTTCTACAATAACCTGCTTCCTGTACAAGCCATTTAGCTTCCCTAAGCTGTACATTCTCGAGGTGCACCTCCTCCCTTACCCCTTCCAAGTATGTTTTTGAAGGTGCAAGATTATTTTTTTCTCTTTTTTGAAGAGAATGCTATTCAGCTAACATACACAAATGGTTTATGGAAGTCACTTATCTACTAGTTGCAACAGGTTTCAAAGCAGTAATACCAGTTAGAAGTTCAATATATACAACACTACATGAAATTATCAATTGCCTCACTAGGCTAGTTCACATAAGATGCACAATTATTATGCATACACAATAAAAAATAGATACTTAAGTAACACAAGATTCAAATAGAACTAAAATGTTTTCTAGGACTCAAGACTCAACACCTGCATATGGGACTGCAGAAAAAAGATACTAAGGAATAAGCTAATTAATACACTTGAACTTCCATCAACCTTTGTGCTCCTTTGCCATCTTCATCAAATCTAAGCAATATTAACTTCTTCAAAGTTGTTCTAATGTGTCTAAGGATCAGGATATGTGATAAACTTGCAGTTCCATCATCTTTTCTTTTCACGTTCCATCTTCATCAATGCCTTCGTATCCTTATCCTCTTTTCATATGTCTAATATTATCTTTCATCCATGTGTTGATTTTCTCTTGAGTTTCTACTCCAGTTTTTATTTCATACGAGGCATTTCAGTGGTTTATGTTTGGGACAAAGCAGCCGTTGGAGAATACTAGTTCTTGTTTATTTCTTTCATTGACACCATGATGCTCTTTGGTTCTAGCCAAGGACATCTCTGTCATGAGCCCTAGAATTTGCATCCAATCTGGAACCTCCATAAATGTTTATACCATGATTGTGCATCCAGCATGCTCGATGGACATTGGCAGAAGCACCATTCAAATTTTAGTGCTGGAAATTTGTGAAACCCTTCAAATTATGTGGGAAGCAAAGAACTTCTGGAGAGCCATGGCCATTACAGGCGGCCAAGAAACTGCCAACACTATTGACATCTTTCAAGATGTGGATGAGTTTTGATTATTGTGCATTACAATGGCTGATATTTGACAATGTTATGGAAAAGCCTGCTATCAGTGGATGACCATGGTAACCTGTAACTATCGTTTTTCTAATAGTTTACCACGTTCTGTGGTCAAACATTGTACAGGGTGAATTCCATGTCACTTCATTTGGTATATTGGTCTTCTATACTATGCTTTTGTATGGAAAGGCGTATGCTTTTTCTATTCTTGTCTAGGATATACTTGTTTTTGTTAGCAAACATCGATATATGTTTTTTATTTTTTAATTGCTAGTAATTAATACGTTCAATTATGCTTGTGATCACTATTTCCGTATCTGTTATATGCAGCCTTTTGATAGTTAGGATGTCGTTAAATTGTTTCGTTCTTAATCTTGAACACATTTGTGTGGTTAACTTGTATCGAAGCAAATTTAACTGAACCTGGCAAGGTGAATCTCATTTAAGGTACTGAAGTTTTCAATGTGCAGTAAGGATTTGGTTCTCCATCTTCCATACAAAGAAGTGACAGCTCATGGTGGGGTAGAAATGGTAAGATACGGTTAAAATCTCCTTATCTGATTAATAACTTTTTAGGTAAACATGTCTAATTTTAAATCCTGGTTTTATTAAGATTGACTTTTCTTCTTGACTTCCTATTATACTGTAATGCTTCAATCGGAAAGAATAATTACAAATGCTTCTATTGTAACAAAAGGGGACACATTCTAATGAATATAGTTACAAATTTGCATGGTTCCTTGGAGGATTCTCATTGATCTATGGCTACTCCTATGTGGATTTATTTGGAAAATTAAATCTAGCATTGATTCTAGTGTTTGAGTCTTGGGAATCCACATGTTATACCTAATTATCTTTATTTTTCATGATACTAATGTGGGGTTGAATCTATTTTTCAATTATTTGAGATTGGAGAATTGATTATGTATTTCTCTTTTGAGATGTTGTATATTTGGGTATCTTTTCTGATGTGGATTTCATTTGGTATGGCATATTCTTGGTTGCCATTATTACATTAGTGTGTATTGCAATGAGAGATGGTTATTGGGAGTGTATGATAGAAAATTGTCGTCACTAGGGTTTACCTAGGACAACAAACTTTCTATACTCCACATTCAAGGAAACCCTAGAGATCTCAATCCATTGATAGGAATAGGAGAGAGAGAGAGAGAGAGAGATCTTGCAATAGGGTATACTAGGGTCTAATTTATGACTACAAGAGGGGTTCACAACCAAGCTAGGGCTTGGAAAGACTAATGAAATTCAAGATCTAATGTTCAAACCTAGTGATGCATGAAACTTGAATAAATGATTTAGAAATGTACATAAATCATAAGAAAAAGCTGTAAAATCGTAGGAATGCACCTGGAAACCTGTAGGGGCTTGAATGAGAATTGGAAATGCTAGAAACATTGATTCTGAAGTTGAATGGCACTCATATGCTAGTTTGGGTGATTTAGTTGGGTTCTACTTGGATTCCCGTAATGGACACAAAATGTCCCAAAACTACTCCCTCAGTCATCATCATGAAGCCTTTTCAATAATATGGCAAACAAAATTTGCATGGTCAAACTAGTTCAAACCCATTGCAAACTCAAACTCAATCCAATATGAATCTACCACATGTTAATCAAATTCCAACTTTCACCCCCAATATCAAAAATCAAATACCATCTTTCACTCATAACATTCAAAACCAAAACCCATCACATGCATTTGGGGCCAACCTCAATTCATTCACCCCAAATATTGGATCACAAAATGTTAACTCAAGCATAGGTCACCCATATCATAATGCGGTTGCTAGTGCAATGGACACATCATTCACTCAAGTTGATGTCTTCACAAATCAAATGCTAGCACTACAAAGACAAGTTGACAATATGCAAATATCAATGAAGAAAACCTAGTCCACACAAGAGATATGTCCATATCATTTTGACATGAGCATTTATATGCATCGTACCTTTCCTCACAACTATGTTATTATGAATTTCACTTAATATAGAGGAAAGGGAAGTCCAATTGAACATGCGAGGGATTTTCACACCGCTTGCATAGATATTGAATTTGAACATACATACCCAATGAGATTGTTCCCAAGAACTCTCGCGGGACAAGCAGTTGAATGGTTTTCCCATTTACCAATAGGGATATGAACATGGGATGAGTTAGCCAACAAATTTGTGACACATTTCACCTACAACATTGAAAATGATATTTCCATAGCCACATTATGCCAAACCAAACAAGATGAAGGTGAAACTTTCATATCATTCTTCCAAAGATGTAGAAGCATGGCTAGTAGGTGTCCTTGTGAGATACCCGAGAAACAAAAAGTTGTCATGTTGGTGGAAAACTTGGTCATAGAATTGAAATACCAATTGTAAGTCCGTTGTTGCACCGCATTTGCATTAAGAATTTCACAAACGATGGAGTTGTAGACAAAAATGAAACACACAAAAATGGTCCTACACTTACTCTCAAAGGACCTAATGCATCAAATAACCCACCACATGTTCCTAAGAAAACAAAAAATACAATTTAGATAACCAAGAATGTGGACCTAAGATAAAAATTCAACGAAGACGCAAATACACTCCCTTAGGGGAACCTGTTGAATCCATCTTGAGACAAATTTTACATTCTAATGTCATATGACTTCCAAAGGTGAAACATTATGATCCAGGGCCTTTCAAACCATTTTGGTGGGATGACAATGCTTTTGTGACTATCACCGCATCAAAGGACATAAGATTTCGTCATGTTGACAACTTGAAAACATAATCCAATACCTTATCAAAAATGGTGTCATAGAGGTAGACAACCATCAAGAAACTTCAAATAGTGATCATACCATCTTTAAAGATACTTTGCATGACCGTGGGATGAGGAAAGCCTCTAGTTTGGGTATAAAGATTAATGACCAAACCATTTATACCCATGTTTACAACAAATATATCATAAACAATATCCAAACCTTGGATGAAAATGTCAATACCATAACAATCAAGAAACCCCTAGAATGTGCAAGACTTCACAAAATTACGAACCAACGTGTGCTTGCAAGGTGCTCCTAAATTGAAACCAAGGGCCCAATATTATCTTTAAGACCATTTGGGGAAGACACCTACCCATATATCTATCCTTGAGTTAATTCGCATATCTCTTGAGAATAATTCAATCCTAGATAAAGCCTTGCAAGACATTTCTATGCACAGAGACCTTGATGTCAATCAATTCTAAGAAATGGTGGGATACTTAGCCAATACTAACCATGTCACCATTTCTGATCGAGATTTTTTCTCACAAGATTCCAACCATAACAATCCTTTACACCTAGGGGAATATATCAATAAAAATAAAACTAGATGAGTCCTGGTAGATTGTGGAGCAAGATTGAATATTTTCACTTTAAAAATCGTTACGACATTAGGTTTATCTGAAAATTGCATGGGCTCATCAAATATTAATATCATAAAGGCTTATGATGATGCATAACGCTCTTCCAAGGGTTCCATATCACTACCTATAAGAGTTGGGGCCGCTATATTGGATACCACATTCTAAGTATTGGACTTGGATCTTCCCTATGCCTCAAATTTCCTCACAATGAAACTGAGATCGCAATTGTTGGTGATCCTAATAATTATCAATATTGTAGCAACCTAAGAGGGATACCCGAACAACAGTGCCAATCAATCGAGAAAGTCCATCATCCACTTCATCCCATTATATCGATCCCTCCACTTTAACCAATGCATAAATTTTCACCATTCCATCACTTGATCCCAAGATCTAGGTCCAATACAAAGGGTGTGGGGAATATCATATGAAGACATCCTATTGCATCAACAAACTACTTGCATCTCTAAAATACTATGGTAAGGTGTTTGATATCAAAAGGAACCCAAGGTCATTATTCGAGCATCTCCCACCACAACCTTCACAAAATGGAGAGAGTTGAGTAAAGAGGCTATTAATGAAGAGGACATCACCTCCTATTTATACAAGGAAAAAGAATATGTTGAACCTAAATAGATCCCAATCGAGCATTATGGTAAGGGCTTTGAGATCGTGAAACATAAAGGTTATGATGGAAACAATGAACTCAGTTTACACAAGAGTGGAAAGACAAAACATTTGATACCTCCCAAGTGGCCAAACAACATAAGGCTAGGGTATGAACCATTAAAAGTGAATGCTCCTAGTACCAAGGTGCTTTCAAGTGGGGAGGTTAGTGCTTCAAAAGATATCGAGGCATCTAAGGATTACCATGCTGAGATTGACTCCAATGAATTGGAGTGGCACTATTACAGGCACATCCAATGACTACAATCTAGCTAATACCTTTCACAAAATTGACTTATCCAATCACCCAACTGAAGTACAGGCTTGGATCGATTCTTTTTGTGATACTGATAATACTTCCACTTTCACCTTATCCTCCTCTTCACTAAATCTCAACAACATTGATGATGGCATTTCTCTTGTATACCTACAATCAATAGGGTGGGACTAGCAAGAATAACCCACCTTAGACACTTTTGAAAATGATGAAGCAATAGATGAGTTTATGGGACTACATGACAACATACCCTATGGGATCCTAAAGTTGGCTTTACTATAGATCTTAACAACACAACGTACTTCTGGGTGTATATCCCACCTTATAGTCATAAAAGTAAAAATAATAAAATAAAAAATGAAAGGTCTTTAGGCAAAAATTGAAAGGCGTCTCTAGTCCTAAAAAAAGTAAAAAGAAAGGACACAGATCTAAGGGTTAAAACCTCCCTGAGGCACCCAAGGATGGAGGATTGAACTTACTTCCCATAAGTCAAGAGAAATCACCAATGCTAGTAGAGAAGTCTATCGAAGTCAACATGAGGACTGATAAAAATTTCAAAATTATCCACTTTGTAGTATCTTTCATGAAAAAAAGTAACCAAAGTTTCACGCCTTCTTCATACAAAAACATATCAAATTCACTTGCTCTTATGCAGACATGCTAGGTTTGGATCTTGATTTGGTATTACATCACTTGTCATTATTTATTGATGCTAAACCAATCGAACAAAAGCTATTGAAAATGCATCCTCAAATTGCCTTGTACTGGTAAAGGAAAAGTTAAAGAAGCTACTTCATGTTGGCTTCATTCGACTTATGGACTATGTAGAGTGGATTTCCAATTTGATGCCAGTGACAAAGATAATGGGAGGAATCTGCATATGTACTGATTTTAGAGATCTAAATAAGGTGTGCCCAAAAGACGATTCCCCTTTACCGAACATCGACACCATAATGGACTTAACAACAGGGTAGGAGATGCTACCCCTCATGGATGGTTTCCCAGGATACAATCAAATTAGGATAGATCCTAAGGACTAGCATAAGACAACTTTCACATGTCATTGGGGAGCATATTGATGGAAAGTCATGCCATTCGGACTGAAAAATGTTTGAGCTACATATATGTGAGCCATGACCACCATCTTTCATGATCTCATGCATACCCTTATGAAATATTATGTGGATGACCTCTTAGCCAAGTCATTGTCAAGGGGTGATCATTTGTGAGTGTTAGAGAAAAATTTGATGAGATTAAAAGAATACAAAGTATGAGTGAATCCAAAGAAATGTGTGTTTGGAGTAACATCGGGAAAAATCCTAGGGTACAATGTCTCTAGAAGAGGTATTGATTCCGACCATGCCAAAGTAAAGGGTATCATAGGCATACCACTACCAACCAATATAAGCCAATTACAAACACTCCAAGGTAGATTAAAATCCCATTGAGCTCAACTACAGTCCCATTGAACGTGCCTGCCTTGCAGTGGTTTTCACCACTCAGAAACTCAAGAATTACATGTTAAACCATCAAACGAAGCTTCTAGCCAAGATTGGCAGGCCTTGAAATATCTCCTCAGTAAAGCAACTTTGACAGGAGGGTCATCCAAATGGGTAATGATACTAAGAGAATACGACATATAGTATGTTGAGTGGAAAGAAATAAAAGGACGTGTTATAGCCGACCAACTCATAGATGTACCCACTAAAGTAGACCATCCATTGGTATTAGAATTCCCCAATGAGTCTATATTCACACTAGACACTTCAGTCACATGGAAGTTATATTTTGAGGGATCTCACACAAGTCATGGTTCAAGAGCAAGGATATTGTTTGACACACCCCAAGGGGATACTATAGCAAAGTCATTTAGAATCACTTAATTTTGTACAAAAAACATAGCAGATTATGAGGCACTACTTACAAGACTTTGCATGGCCATCAAATGGAAGATCAAAATTCTTCAAGTGCTATGGTGACTCATAGCTGGTTGTCTAGTAGGTTAGTGATGACTATGACATGAAGGACGAGAATCTCACTCCTTACAAAGGAATGATTGACACTTTTATGCAATACATTGATGACATCATCTTTCAACAGGTTCCAAAAATTGAAGTGGTTGAATTTCCTTCCCTGAGGGTATCCATGTAAGGGCTTATTGATGACAAGGAATATCGCATATCTAGATTGAATGAGTTAGAATTGTTTGATGAGAAAAGAGAAAATGCATTGGTTCACCTACATTCTTATCAAAATCTTCTTCGTTCGCAGTTATAATAAGAAGGTTTTCATCTGACACTTGACATCGGTGACTTCTTCTTAATGGAAAATCTTAAGAATCAAGCAAAAAGAGAGAAGCCTAGTAAATTAAAGTCTAATTGGTTGGGTCTGTACATCACAATAATAGTATACGGGTCTGGTGCATATCATATTTTGACTCCTGAAGGTGAATCATTGTCAAAGCCTATCAATAGCCTACACTTGTGCAAATTCCAAACCTAGCTTCAGAGAGCCTTTGTCAAAAACTCAAAAATATAAAAAAAATCAAAAATCCAAAAAAATTGTCACCTTGATGAAAACCTAGCAAATAGGCATCTTGTGTGATGACAAAAAATCAACAAAATAGTAAATAAATAATTCTTCCAATAGTGAAAACTAATTTTTTGGTGCTTTGGATAAGTACCATGGTGAAAACCTGGCAATTAGGCACCATGTGTAGTCAACCTCTATCTTATCATCTACTATCATTCTATTTCATTTTCTATCCTCACTCAAAATAAATTCACCTGCACAGTTTTTCTCACCATTTATAATAATTCTTTTTTGTCCTTCCCATCACTTGGAATGGTTGACATTTCACATCTTTCGCCTTCCATACCCATCCACGATAAGGCTTATCTAATTTCATTCCTAATAAGTTGCTCTTATACTTGACCGGGAGCAAGTACTTAACTCATGTCTTTAATTGATCCTAGACTTGGTATTGGAGATCACTATGTCAAAAATCTAAATAATCAGAAATATCCAAAAATCCAAAAAAATCATAAAGATTTAAAAAAAAAAAAAAAAAAATATGTCACAAACCCAAGAAAATCAAAATATCCTCAAAAATAAAAATATATTGAAATATTCCCAACAATTCAAAAACATCCATATAGCCTTGAAAATCCGAAAAAAATTGTCAAGTCATGTTAAGTCAATGACAATAGAACTATGTTGCCTCAGTGACTTCGCATAGGCAAGGCCATCATCGATGAGCCCTTGAGGCACTAGCCCAGTCCTTAGGTTGTGTCAAATAAAGTCAATCATCATTCATAATAAAGTATCTTTTACTTGAAAGTCAAGGTCGAACTATGATGTCTCTACACACGTTATGTAGGCAAAGCCATTTTGTCAAGTTAGTCACTATCCATAACATAAATCAATTAGACACAAACATTCATCTCAGTCTTAGACAAATCATGAAGCAATCAGATAAACTATCCAACTCACGTTCAAGCCAAACAGGTCAATTGCCTAATTAGTCAAACATCAAATTACCAATTACTAGTCAATCAATGGTCTTATATAGGAGGTGGCATTATCAAAACCATACTCAATTTCTTATACGACTTTCCTCGTTTCTTGAAATCAAACTCAACCTTATCCTTTATTGTATACAAGATGTTTCCTTCCTAAAAGTAGACATTATCGTTCATCAACCTTATCATTTTCCTTATACGGGTGGCTGCATGTTCAAAACAAGACTCAACGTCTTATAGAACATGTTCCATTTTACAAAGCCAAGCGTTATCAATAAAACAATCACTCAAATAGTCAGTCAATCAACCAAACAATCTATCCTATCAATCATATCAACACACAATGATTGGCAAAGAAAATATAAATGGTTGTTGCTTTTGTTGGTTCATTTTATCTTATATTTTTCTTGATTAATCATTTGGTCATATTACTAGCCACCTTGAGGATGTCCCAAGAAGGATTTAGAGGAGCGATGGTGTCTCATGACCTACTTTTTCTTTGATTTTGTTTGTGGTTTGTCTTAACAAAGAAACTGGGCAACTTTGCTCCTAGTATGAGTTATGGCATTCCTTATCTGTTAAGTGTATTTTTTTGAAAAGGGATAACATTGCACACCTTGGTCTATGTTATACCATGGTGATTTTTGTCCACTTGCCATATTTTTAATACTAAATAATAATAAACATGCAAACCTAGCATCTCTCAAGAAAAATTGTAATACCCCTCATACTGATTAGACTTATTATTTTATGTGCCTTGGTTTGATACTATGATGATACTATTATTGTTTGGTTTGGTGGTTTGATTGGTAGACTGTTGGTGATTATGCTTATACATTAGTGGATTTGATTATTTCATATGACATTGTGGTTGGTGATATTAGTTGATTTTCAGAATAATGATATGATGCAGTGATTTAATTAAATATGTTATGGGATGATTGTGAGTTAGAAATGTTGATTTATTGGTTATATTATAATTGTTAGAATAGGTGTGATGAAGGACAATATGGCATCACTTGTTCGCGAGTGACCTGTTATGTTGCGATTCCTTCTCACAATGCAGTACTTTAATTTGATGCTTTGATTATATATATATATATATATATGTAT
>VDFB02305427.1:0-12935 GCA_007258455.2 Sequoia sempervirens | reverse complement strand
AGAACCCCTGAATGGTTACTTGAATTTGATGAGAACATTATAAACAATTTTGAAGGAAAGAGGTCAACATGAACTGTTCAGTTGTGGGCTAGCAGACTTTTCAACTAATATTTTAGTAATAAGACATTGAATGAGCAATGCCAAATTTTTGTATAATTGCTAAAGATGCAAAGTTATGAGACCTTGCTGTTAAAGTTGAAGATTTGTGTGAACAAGAAGACCGAAAAAAATTCTATTATTGTCAAAAATATTTTTAATGCTCTCAAGTCTATTGGAAAAAATAACAAGGAAAAATATAAGAGAGCTGCTCAGAGTGTCATTAAAACCACCCTAGTAAGCCATCAATTGAAAAAGGCTAACTTTATGAGACAAACTTGTATTGATTTTGACATAAATCATAAAACTTTGGATTGAGCACTTGCAAGAAGAGAAAGAATAGATGATCCTCTTGAAAATGATAAATGGGATTTTGTCGGGAGGCTTCCACGTGTTGATAAGAAGCTAACCAATAATGTAAAGTAGGTAATTCAAGAATTTTGGCATGATAACTCTAGAGTATCACCCAATGGAAATTATTTTTTAAAGTTAAGAATTCAAAATCAAGACTGTACACCGCATCCTAAACATTTCTTGGAATCAAGCCAAAAAAAATTGTTCAAAAAATTTATTGAAACACATCCAAATATGGAAATTTCACAAAGGAATTTTGAAGGTTTGAAGCCATTTTATTGTGTGCCTCTTAGAATTCTTAATACTTATTGTTGCAAATACCATGTTGAGTTTTCAATGTACCATGAACTATTATGCTATATATGTTCTACTTTACATACTAATGAAATGTTGTAGGAGTGTGGTGCAATGTATCTTCCAAAATCATCAAGGGACTTGCTAGATCTATTTTTTATGTTCTATAGATGATGGTTTCCTTTTCTATAGAAATGATTGTTTAAATGTGAATTGCTCGCAATGTGGTGGCTTGTCAAAGTTTTTTCAATGTTTTCTTGAGGGTTCTGAACATGAATTTGGAAAGAAGCTTGTTGAGAAAAAGAGATATGAGATAGTCAAATATACTTTGCAAAGTGGACGTGAAGGTTCTAGATGCAAGTTGGTTACAAAAGAATGTAGTGTTGCTGATTTTATTTCAGATTTTAAGGATAATGTTTTATAAAAGTATGCAACGCATAGCCATAGGTCTCAGTGGTTGGATCAAAATTGAGGATGTGTAAGGACTCTTTTTCGATTGGAACTATTATATTAGTGGTTGATGTTTTAGAAAACTACACATTGCAACCACAAAATGAAGTACAATCTCAGTATTACAATTCGATTCAGATTGTTATTTTTTTCCACATAACATTTATACATGCACCTGATATACAAAGGTGGATCAAAAGATAATCAGAGAGTATCATTTTTATATGAGTGATGATAGATCTCACTCGTCCAAGTATGTCCAACATTGTTTTGAGAATTTTTTTGAGTTCTTGCAGGAGCATGATATAGCACTGGGTTGACATCTCATTTGGTTAGATAACTACACAGGTTAATTCAAGAATACTCATATGTTTTATTGGTTGAGTAGAATGCATGTAGAGAGGGGTGTACCTCATATTTGGAGGATTTTTTAAGCTGGGCATGGGAAAGGGGAGCATGATGGGAGTAGGTGCATGTAAAGAGAGCTCTAGTTAAGGAGAGTTCGCAGATTTCAGGAGAAAATTTAGTGATTTTAACATTCTATTGTTGATTAGTGTAGTTCAACATTGTCACAGGGAGGGACACTTGATTCAATAGTGCACAGATTCTATTGGTTGGTTGAGGAGGGTACAGTGGGAGGAAAATTGGATTTTTAAACAATCAAAGATTCTTCAAAGATTTCAAAGAAATTAGATGCAAGAACATGGACCATTTGGACATGAGAGTTGGCTTGTTTTTGTTAAATTTGTATTCAGTGTGAGTGGGATCAATGTGAGTCAAGTGAGTGGGTGGATACATGGGTCTCATATATCTAAATCCCTGTGCCTGCAATATCCATGGAAACACGGCCACCTGTTCAGCCGACAACAATTCAGATTCACTATAGCCGCATTATGAAGCACAAACCAAGTAAACAAATAGAGACGCACTATTGGTTGGCTCAATGTGTAACATAAGCTAACACAACCGATGGTACATACGACAACGTATCCCATAGGTCTGCCCAGGGTTGTAGGAACTTACGCAAACATACATTTGTTGAAACGGAACACTTATTCAAAGACTATGAGGAAACATGTTCATTCTATGTATTCACACCTTCGTTGCAGGCAACAATTGTTAAGTCGTTGAATATCAAACCAAAGAAAGAACAACTATTGACACTTAGTAGTGTTGATCATGAAGCAATATTGGATACTCTTAAGCAAAGAGATCACCCTTCAGGAACACTTGAATAGCATATTCAAGAATGGAAGGTACAATGCTTAGGTTCATTATGCTTAAGTTTAGTGTTCTTTATTTAATACTAATATTTTGTGTATTCTTGCAATGCAGGTGTCTTTAATAGTGATATTTTGTATACTCTTGCAATGCAGGTGTCTTTAATACTGATATTTTGTATACTCTTGCAATGCTTTTTCATGAGAATTCTTCTCATCTAATGATTGCAACTTGACTGTCCTAAGAAGGTAATATGCACTATGTCAATGTGATTCACTTCATTGTGAATATTTGCATTACCAATTCATCACCATTTAGGTTGTTTAGAATAATATAGATTTGTTAGTCTAAGAATATTTTCTATTGTGACAATATAGATTTCTCATTTGCCAACTTTTGTGATATTTTTGGCATGATTGATTATGGACCTGCTACAACAATAGCTAGCTCTGATCCTTTGGGAGAGGTATGCGAAAAATTAAAATAATATAGATTTCTTATTGCAAGCATCTTTTATAGTTTGCATTACCATTTTATCATCAATTAGGTCATTTAGAATAATATAGATTGGTTATTCTAAGCATCTTTTATAGTTTGCATTACCAATTCATCATCATTCAGGTTGTTTAGAATAATATAGATTTGTTAGTCTAAGCATCTTTTCTATTATGACAATATAGGTTTCTCATTTGAAAAATTTTGTGATTTTTTTGGCACAATTGATCATGGACCCATTGTAACAATAGCTAGCTCTGATCCTTTGGGAGAGGTATGCGACAAATTACAATAATATAGATTGGTTATTGTAAGTGTCTTTTATAGTTTGCATTACCATCTCATCATCAATTATGTCATTTAGAATAATATAGATTGGTTATTCTAAGAATCATTTATAGTTTTCATTACAAATTCATCATCATTCAGGTTGTTTAGAATAATATAGATTTGTTAGTCTAAACATCTTTTCTATTGTGACAATATCTAGATTTCTCATTTGAAAAATTTTGCGATATTCCTGGCATGATTGATCATGGACCTACTGCAACAATAGCCATCTTTGATCCTTTGGGAGAGGTACATGTGATAGATTACAATAATATAGATTTTTTATTGTAAGCATCTATTATAGTTTTCATTACCATCTCATCCTCAATTAGGTCATTTAGAATAATATAGATTGGTTATTCTAAGCATCTTTTCTATTGTATGTAGTTTAACTACTACCTTCATGGTTTTTATAGATGCTTGTCACTCCAGAATGTCAACATGCTACTCTTGTGGAAGACTGTGCCTTGAATGCCTCTAATAGGAAAAATTTGTAAAATTTGAATTTTCAAATGTGAAACAATGTAGAAAGGTCATAACTGTGTATGGGCATAATCTATATCTAGTGATGTTTTTTGAAATATGGGTCAAATGTCTGGAATTGTATAAAGGGTATGTTTAAAATGTAAAGGGGTCTGTATTTTGGAAACTCATAGGTTGAAATAGTCATACAGGTGTATGCTTTGTTACTATTATTGGGAAAATTTTGTAAAATATTTTTGTACTTAATCGAGCTACAATAGGAGGTTGTCTTCTTGATTCTTTCATGTCAGTATGCTTGTTTGAACCAAGTTTTCTAATATATTCTATTTATATATAATAAATTATAGTGGCTTGCAACTTTTGCCAAAAAAGAGAGTAAAAAGGTCATGTGAAGGTCATTTCCAATGTAATTGATTCTTTTAGCTTATAGAGTAAGAAGTTAACTCTATTTTGAAAGATATTTGAGGTCATTTCATCAACAATAAAAGTTTTGGGAGCATATTTACAGAGACTCGGTCTGAAAAACCTCCATTTAGGGGTTTGAGAGTCTAATAAAAAATTCAACACTACTCCATCAATTGGATGTTTGGATGCTTTGTAGAAAAGTGGAAACAAGATATTTGGGTGTGCATGATGTTCAAGTTGATTGGGTAAGAGTTTTCTGATGCAAGAGCTAGGTGGCTTTAATCAACACAATTACAATTCAAGATGATTCAAACTCCAATTTCATCTTGAAACCCAAACTTGGGTGCAACTTCACTAAAATGGTTACCCTTCCTAATAGGTATGCAAACCTATTTTTCTCACTTTTCACACCAAAGACTAGCTCAATAGCCAACCCTTGATACTTTCAAAACTTTAGTAGGTTCCTTTGAAACAAAGGCTTCAAACTAGCACTCTTTTGTTGTCCAAGATCCCAAAATAGGACCATTTTACAAAGAGACTCATATTTAAACACTTCACAAACCTGAAATTTCAATGAGGCAGCATTAAACATCCTACCAAACTACCAAAACCACAATTTTTTTTGGTGAGGAACGCTTTCTAAAGCTCTATTTCAACAAACCCTCATTTTTAGCAACTTTCATGAGGTTTTTAAGGAAATAAATGTTTCCAACCTTTCCAAACCCTATAAACTCATCAAACATGTCTATTAGGACCTACACAAGCTTGATCCAACTTGAAATCTTACTGCCCCCTGTTTCATTGACATAAGCATGTTGTAACCACCATTTTTCATCTAATTTCATTCATTTTTGCCATGCATGGCAACTCACCAACTCAACTATAGACCTTTCCAGCTCTTTATACCCACATAGTCACCTTATACAGTCCTAATAACATCTACCATGGCCATAGCATTGAGCTATAGACCATACAATAGATGGTATGGCCTTTTAGCAATTTGGAATCTTAAGGGAAATCATCGGTCCAATGTAGCTCGAAGTGATTCACTGTATTTTGGTGCAAAAGAGGACCATCCCTAGCATAAAAATACCCCTCTAGACACGCTAGGATATTTTTTTTGGTTGTATGATTTGTAGAGTGAAAGTTGCACCACTTTGTAACTTTACACTGCTTGCATTTGACAACTTTTTCTTCAACTAAAAACTCATCACCACAGGAAAACACCTCTAAGATAGCAAAAACCAAGAGAGATTATTGTAGAGGGTCCCAACACGATCCCATAGCCTTAGATGGAGATTCTATGAGCATCACCGTTTCTAAGAAATAGCCCTTCAAAGAAATGAGGTCTCATGGTGATGGAATGCCATGACAATCAACAAGGCAGTCAATTGTTTGAAAAAATGTCTCAAAGAAATGAGGTCTCATGGTGATGGAATGCCATGAGAATAAAAATTTCTTTTGATTGTCATAAAATTCCATCACCATGAGACCTCATTTCTTTGAGGCATTTTTTTAAATAGTTCATTTCTTTTTCTATGATATTGCTTACTATTATGCTTTGATAGAATTTTTCCAAGCATCCATAGCTTGTTTGAAAGCACTTGTTTTAGGATTTTAGCCATAAAAGAATCGATTAAATTGTTTGATAAAAGCTTTGATAAATGTATGAATAATGTGGTAGCAAGGCGGTGGTGAGAACTATTTGAAAAAATGCCTCAAAGAAATGTGGTATCATAGAATTCCATGACAAGCAAATGCAATTGGTAGCTACTCCTAGTTATTAGTTATGCAATGTGAAGTGATGCTTTGAGTTTGAAAGATGTACAATGCAATGTAATCAGTGATATGAATATAAACTATAAAAATCTATTTTTTACAATGCATTAGTTAAACTATTTATTTTATTTTCTCTCTATATTTCTATGCTATGGAAATGCCTTTCAATTTCAAAATAAAAGGTTTTTATCTCTTCTACAATTTTTTTAAAATCTAATTTATTTTTAAATCTTATACTTTTGGTTTGCCGATTTTTTCCACAAAATATTTTTGTTGCTATGGTTTAAACTATATAATATAACCATAATATAACTAAGCAATATATGATATAATTTAACTAGATTATTCATTATTTTTTATTGTGAACTATATAATATAACCATTATTTTTTATGCTATTGCACATTGATATTTAACCATTGCTCAAGATTAAATTTTCAAAGAGTTTAAACATGCACAGGAGGAACAAATTATTTCAATTGTCAGCTTCTATATATCAAATTATCAAATAATCCAAGTGTGTGTTTGATATTCCAAAATTTTGCATTCAAAATGTCTATCTCATCCTAAACTACTAGTGCATCATCCAAAGGAAATGGAGCCTCTTTGTGAGCACTCTTTGGCTCTGAGGTGACTGCACAAGAAAAATTCAAACCACCAATTAGATTAGGTTATGCTATATAATTTGGAAATGGAATAATTTAACATCGGAAATCAATGCCGTTAGTTATGGTGGGCTTTAAAATTTGAATATTGATTGCCTCCTTGTAATAATGTTTTCAAGGGGTTAGCAGTCTACAAAATGTTACTCTCCAAGGGAACCAATCCAAAGACAAAGTTTGTGAAATCTATATATGTGAACAAAACATAAGAAGTGATACAAGTTAGCATACAGGTATTTGGTAATAGGAACATATTTACTAACACAAAATAAAATAAACACATACCTCTTTAGGCATCTCTTTCTTTTATCTCATTTAGGTGTTTTGACACACCTCCTCCCTTGGTGTTTCAACACCTACTCCTTGAGGGTTTTTCAATGCTATCCTTCAAGCGTGCGACACTTGTCAACAAGGATGTGTAGCTCATAACTGCCTGTACATAAAAATGACAAGTACATATGAAACTACCAATCTATGTCAATGTATGTATAATCAATATAATATCTTAAAAATCTTAATTCAATCAAATTTTAAGTTCAATTACCTTTCCCTTATACCAAACATTGTTCCTCCATAGTTTGGTTGATGTTGCTAGCTTCATAGTTTCTATGAGAAAATAGGAATGAAGCCTATAGGATTAATATATAATTTCGTAATGACAGATTTCAAATGACAAGTAAGTATATAATAAAAATGTAAATGAGTGAGGTGTGAAAATGTATATCATGTGCGTGTCGAGGGCAGAAATTATGTAAGCTCCTCCTCAGACATCAATTGTTAAATAGACCATGAAAATAAATATTAGTACTTGATACTATCTCTTATTAATATTCATTTAAAAACAAATACAAGTTATGAATATACAACTTAAATCTTACCTGTGTAACTATTCCAATGTCCCCCTCTCTAGCAGGAGAGGACTTTATAGGGTGCACTCCAATCCCCTGCATCTGATCTCCTATAATGTCCACATCATGAAAGTCATAATCAAAAGTGTCCAAGGGATGCTCAGTGGGTTGTACAAGAGAACCCAAGCATATCTAGTGGCACATAGTGCAAGTATGTGGCACACAGACATGTGGACCTGAGGAGGAGGATGCAGCAACACTCAATCCATTTCCAACATCACTAGCATGTGGTTGAGCTACTGTATCAGTATGGGAAACCAAAAGATCACTCAAAGAGTGAATAGCCTGAATATTTTGTGGTTGCATCCTCAATAATATTTGGATGATGTACTAGAGGTGGTTGAGGAAGGGGAGGAGGGGGAACATATGGGCCCTAGACTACTCTAACTACCCCTGTTCTATCCTAGGGCATACCTCCATCGATGCCCTAGAAGGGTTTAATGCCAAAGTAATTGAGATGATGCCCTAACACAAACTCAACATATAATTTTTTGATAAAGTAAAATGGTACATCAATATTGTTGTTGGGTTATTTATCAAAAAACATCCACCAATGATCCCAAAATTTATCTACAATGTCCTTATTCATGCACCATTTTATAAAAAAAATTGGTTTATTAACATTAATTGGCAGATCGGTGTGGGGGTTAACAAATAAAGAGGCTATTTGGGCTTTTATTTATTTTGATATCTTTCACATCTTTGTAAGACAATCCAAAGGAGTAATATTCCCTCATGGTTTCTCGCCATGAAAGAATGGAATTATGTTGGGTGGAGAGGGTTTCTATAATTTTAATTATTTCCTTCAATGTGTTTTTCATCTGGGATAATTGAGGGATTGTCTTATAAACATCACAAATGCCCCTCAATTGCTCCATTTTTTCACTAATTAACTCTTTAATTGATGGACATGGAGGTGGTGGAGGGTTTGAAATTTGTGCATTTTGATTCTCAGCCATAATACCTAATTGAAGTTCAAAATTAATTAATTTAATTGAAATTACACAATATAATGAAATTATTGTAAAAAACCCTAGTTTTTAATAAAAATCCATTAAAAAATATAGTTTTTAATAAAAATCAATAAAAAACACTAGTTTTTTACTAAAAATCCATAGAAAACACTATTTTTTTAATAAAAATCCATAAAAAATGCTAGTTTTTAATAAAAATCCATTAAAAACTAGTTAAAATTATACAAAACTAATAGAAAAAATGATTAAAAAAAACCAAAAACTTACCTTGCAAATTGGATATCAGCTCGAATCGGATATCAGATGTGCCCCACATTGCTCTCGCTATACTTTGAGTTGTTTTAAATGGTTGGAATGATTTTAAATGGTCATGGTTGTGCATTTATACCCGATCCAAATCAGATATTGGATTTGTGCTACTTTGGCTTGGGAATTGTTTTGGAGCAATGTACTAACACCCAACCCAAGAAAAAGTCAACTTGGTATCTTCACATTTTTTGGTGGATGCAAAACACCACTTTTTTGATATTGCCACTTTTTGGCCCATCATGATCCTGCACATACCCATTATATGATTTGAGCATCCACTGTCAATGATCCACTAATTCCTTTCCTCTCTAGCATAAAAAGAAATCAACATCATTCCTTCAATGTTATGAATTGTTTCCAAAGCACTTTCCTTCACACATCTTTTAGAATTAGTAGAATTAGTTCCAACATTTAAATCCATGAACAAGCATTCATCGCTTCCTTCATCTAGATAATTTGATTCCTCATCATTAGAAAAACCAATTTCCTTTTCAACATAATAACTTTTTTTTGAAAAATTTACCTTTATGATACTTTTTTTTGTCATTGGTAACCTTTATTAGACATGTAGAAGCATAATGACCTATCTTTCCACAATTAAAATATTTGAAATGTAACTTACCTTTGTATTTCCTAGTTCCCTTTTTTCATTTTCTTACAAAATTTTCTTACACCTCATTAAGATCATCCTAATATGATTCATCATTTTCTACTATAAATACTTAAAAAGAAGTTTATTTACTTGTACCATCTTGACCAAATTCTCTCATTTGAAAATAAGTTAGAGTGCCATAAATCTGATCTTTAGAATAGTTATCCAAATTCTATCACTCCTCAATAGTATAAACTTTAGAGCTACAAGTTTTAGGCACAGTTCATAATAACTTTTTCACAACCTCACTTTCCTCCAACTTTCCACCAAGACCATTGATGGAATTGAAAACTTCATGAACTCTAAGCATGTAGGTAATAAAATATTCATCTTTATACATCCTTCGGGTTTCAAATTTGTCTTTGTAGTTTTGCATCATTACTTGTTTGACCTTGTCATCTCCTTCATAAATACTCTCTAACTCTATCCATACTTCTTTAGCAACTTTAAGACTTATCACTTTTACATGTTTAGAATCAGAAAAACCACTAGGGATAATATTCCTTTCTTTTCCATTGATTCCATAATCCTTGATCTCATCATTACTTGTTAGGCCATTTTCAAGCACAATATATCCTTTTTCAACTAACTACCGGAGTCCAAATCCAAGGGAGACCAAAAAGTACTCCATCCTATCTTTTTAATAGGCCTAATTATTTCATTAAACATAGGGGCTTTGACACCCTTATTGTGTGCCATATGGATCTACCTCAAGTGGTTAAGATTCTTCCTCAAAACCATGAATCTGATACATTTTTTTAGATGCATAGGACAAACAAGAGGGGGGGTGTATCAGCTATGTACTTTACAACATTCAATTACTCAAATATCTTTTCAAACACTTATCTAACATTCAATATTTATCATGCATTAATATAATGTAAACATATGAAACAATAATACAAACAAATCCAAACACATAATAACACCATATTTATATGGAAAACCCAAGAAGGGAAAACCATAGTCAAGATTAGCTTACATATATATGTGTTGCAACACTGAATACAATTAAGATCACTTCCCAAAAAATAAAGAAAGGCTCACAACTAGAAGGAATCACTATCCAAATGAAAGAAGAATAGAATAAAGAGGTGGCTCACTACCAAATATGAATTGATAACAATGCATTTGACTTATCCTGAAGGTGGGTATGTGTAGGATCATCATGGAAAAAAATCAGCCCTTAAGTGTGAAAAATTTAGAAAAATCGAGAGTTAGGCAACTTGGCCATTAAAATTTGAATAAGTTATCTATATTATTTCAAGAAATATGTAATAAGAGAATCTATAAGAATTGAATGTAGTTTTTTTTAAACTATAGGTTTCATCTATTTGAGTGAAAGGTGAAATTTCAATCGTGGTACTTAAATTTCAAGGAAGAAATAAAGGTGTCTATCGATCACCTAACAATAAAAATGTGAATAATATTTTTTTTATAATATTTTAAATATAAGAGTAGAGGGACTCATGTGTTCAATGTGATGCATATTTTTGCAATTTTTTTTAGTAAATAATTAATAATGAATTTTTATTACAGCTTTTCTAAAATATAAAATAGGTATGGTTGACAACCCTTGACTTGGTCAAAATTTCATGAAATTCATTTTATTTTTAATCTATAGTATGTGAGAAGCATAGAATGTGACACATGTTTCAAATTCAAAAATATTGATAGCATTTGAAAATCTATAGATGTTTTTCAATGACCTATTATCAATTAGGAACTAGTCGTAATTAAATTAGAAAATAAATAATAAATTATTTATTAGAGGTGAAAGTAAGAATCATAATTTATATTTGTGGAAAGTTGAGAATACTCCTTTAGAAACCTTTTAGTTTGATTAATTTTGGGTAAAAATTCATTAGCCACATACCCTACACATACCCAGGTATAGTTCCTATCAAGATCCTACACATACCCAGGTATAGTTCCATTGAAGCATAAAAAACTCATTTAACATACTCAAATATAGAGATCTTCTTCTCACAACATCTAGAAGTCATAAGAATTTAGGCTCATACTTAGATCTCCAAAATTGATCACATTCACATATTTTTCATAGCACATACTCTTTCTCAACATATCCAACAACTCACCTTGCATTTATATCATTTGTGACCTAAAACAATCTCAATTAGGTCAGCCTTAATGAAACATATGCACCTCAAACATTCAACACCAAATAGGCTAGAAACAAACACTTCTGTAATGGAAATAAGTGAAGGAAGACCATGTCATAGGTTAGATAAGACCCAAATCTATATCAACACTCTTCTCAACATTTCCAAAAACAATAATCATCCTCCAAAATTAGTGCTAGCATGCTAGGTTGGCCAAACTTGCACTAACACTAACAAGCAACCACAAACATGCCTCTCTAGGTCTACAAACATCTCATGGGAAACAAAAAAATAATCCACAACATCCAATAATATTCCACATCATTAGAATAGTCAACACTACTGCCACAACCACTTGAAATTGAATAACACTTTCATTTTGTGAAACCAGACACACTAGCACAAACATACCACTCACCAACCAACCTTGTGAAATGCCTCAACACCTAAAGCCTCAAGGAAAGGTAGATAAAAATTATGAGAACATCCTTTGATCTACAAGATAAGAACCTTTAACATAGAGAAATGTGAAGTAATCTCACTTCTCTAGACACCCTATATCACAGATAAAGATACTATCAAACACATCTTTCAATGTTTTATGATATATAACCTAAAACTTTGAATATAACACCACTAAAAACCTTTGATCATCCCATACAAACCATAAAATCATGTCTTCAACCATGAAGAAATGTGGAGAAAAACACTTAACACACCTCTGTCACATTGCACTCTCTTTTATTCAAATTTTCTCAAAAGAGCTTGGAAACCAAGTGAACCAACTACCATTTCAACTCTTATTCGTCACATAAATAAATGAAAACATTAATTATATCACCAAAACATGGTGTAACACTCTCCAACATTAGCAATATCATCAACACCACTAGGCTCCAACATTCTTTACAACTATACAAGCACACTCTAAGGAGTTGACATCAATAACAACACCCAAACAACTCAAGCTTCCAACATAATACAAAAATAAATCACTAGGGGATTGGCTCTCCATTTTGGAATAGATCTAGTTATCAAAACCCTAGTTCAATTATGCTCAATGTTGACTCAAGAGAAAAGGAGATAATCTTAGTTATCTTAATTAGATCTAGTCACTTTTCCCACTAATAATTTTGGTGAACAAAATATATCTTACACTTAGAATTTTTTTTATTTTCGTAGCATAAAATTTCTAAAAATTGATTCAAAACCTAGGTTATTTAAAAATATTTTTGATTATTTACATTTATTTTCAAAAAATATCCATTTTCATTAGTTCATCATAAAAATTAAAAAATAATTTGTTTTTTGCTTAATTCTTTTAGATCTAATTTTCCTTATTTAGGGTTTATATTTGAGCAATTTTCATTGAGAAAATTAATTAAAAAATAATTCTACCAT